>BGPR01005627.1:7508-91077 GCA_013235015.1 Araneus ventricosus
AAAAAAGAAATAATTGTAAATTGCTTTTGGGTCTTTTAAAATAATGTACTGCAAAACTAATGCGATAAAAGTTAAGAATAATTTCCTTGAAGTTTAAAATTATTTAACTTTTCTGCCTTTTATCTTGCTGGTAACTCACCAAACCAAATTTGGAGACTCATAAACTTCGTCGGCGTTTTTCCTTAAACTTGAATGTAGCAATCGATGAGATGTGCTATTCTTTTTCTGTCTTTAGTGAACCTCATTTGAAATATGCAGCAGAGTTCTTGTATTAGGAAAAGAGTTAAGCGTAGAACAAGTGTAAATGCTCAATCCTCGACATCCACCTATAGATACAAAATACGGAATGTTTTCTGGGCAACGTCTTAGTGTAGTAAATAGTACAGAGAATAGAGTATGCATTTTGAACATCTTCGCTCTGATTGATTAGGTCGAGCTTTAGACCTATTTCTAAAATTTCGGTGCTAGGATCATATGTTAAAATTCACCCATCCAGTTTGCTGCATTTTAGAGTTAACGAGTTCACATACGCAGGAATAGACATATCGACAGACAGAAAATTTCATCAAGATCTACGATTTTATAAATAGAACCGCATGCCAAATAATATTTATCTAGCTCGTTGTGTTTCAAAGTTATCGTGCTGATATCGTTATAAGTTATAGTGATCGTCATCGACGATCAAATAGACAGTCATCCCATACATGGATGTCGCCCAAAATCTTTATCATATTAACAATTCTGGTGATAATCCATAAGCCAAATTCCATTCGTTAAACTTCGGTCGGGAACAATACAAATGCTAACGCGTTCGGGGCAACTCATCTGTGAGATCAAACGTAAACATTTTGCTTAGGCTTAAGGAAAGCTTATCAAACTGAACTATTCAGTGATACAAAGATATATTTGCGTTTTTAAATAACGCTTTTATATTTCATTGCAATTTTAACTGACAAAATGTCCAGGAATTTAGGAGGACATTGACGTGTGTTTTCCCGTAAGGTTCCTTAGAAAAGACACCCGTTGTCGTTAAGAGACTGAAATAATTCGACATTTTTTTAACAATGTATGGGAAATAACGATCAATACCATTAAATTAGTTTCTGGGACACAGGTGTACGAATTTTTACAACTATATCAATAGAAATGTTGAGAAAAATTTGGGAAATCAAAGCTACAAACAAAATCGGGGGCAATTCATATACGAGATTAACTTGCTCCTCACGAACATCAAACGGGCACTTTAGAAAAAACCACGATGCAAGGTCAGACTAAGCCCTCTAGGGGCCCTTAGGCAATGCAAATCTCGGGGAACCCTTTTTTCCTCCCCAACTTCCAAAACAAGATATTTAATTTTCATTGATTTTTAAATTCGTCTTTATATAAGCAGTCTTAATTAGCAAGTCTTAAAAAGCCAAAATAGTAAGATTATGCCCTCTGGGGTCCTTAGGCAATGTAAGTCTCGGGGAACCCTTTTTCTCTCCCCAACTTCCAAAACAAGATATTAATTTTCATTGATTTTTAAATTCATATTTATATAAGCAGTCTTAATTAGTAAGTTTTAAAAAGCCAAAATAGTAAGATTATGCCCTCTAGGGGCCCTTAGGCAATGCAAATCTCGGGGAACCCTTTTTCCCTCCCTAACTTCCAAAACAATATATTTTTCATTGGCTTCTAAATTCATCTTTATATAAGCGGTTTTAATTAGCAAGGTTTGAAAAGCCAAAATAGTAAGATTATGCCCTCTAGGGGTCCTTAGGCAATGTAAGTCTCGGGGAACACTTTTTCTCTCCCCAACTTCCAAAACAAGATATTTAATTTTCATTGATTTTTGAATTCATCTTTCAGACATGACACATTTCCGCGGAAACGCGGATTTCCGCTTTTTCGGCATCGGATTTTATCATTCTTAATTTTTTATTACATAATAATTCTACAATATTTTTAATATCTTAAGCACTTTTTGTATAAATTTATTTATTTTATTGTTAGATTAATTACACTTATTTTACTTTTTGGTATTTATGTTTGACACGATTCACTATTTATGAAGTTCAGCTTTTTTTGTTCCAAGCTTGTGTCATGTCTGATCTTTATATAAGCAGTCTTAATTAGTAAGTTTTAAAAAGCCAAAATAGTAAGATTATGCCCTCTAGGGCCCCTTAGGCAATGCAAATCTCGGGGAACCCTTTTTTCCTACCCAACTTCCAAAACGATGTATTTTTCATTGGCTTCTAAATTCATCTTTATATAAGCGGTTTTAATTAGCAAGGTTTGAAAAGCCAAAATAGTAAGCAATTTAATTGAGCATAATTTCAAGAAAGTTGATTTCATCAAACGACGTAATGCAAAATTAAAATACATAAATAATTTTATGCAAAATATTAAAAAAATAAAAAGCCAAACATTTTTTAACACAATCCAAATACTATTTAATTATAGAATAAATTTTAAAAAATTAGCAACATATTTTTTAATTTATAAAACAAAATATAAAACTTGCAAAACGTAATTAATTAGGAATGCTGTTAGAATAATGTTTCAAAATTTAAGCGATGCTTTATTTTAATTTTAATAAATGCAAGCGCATGGCCTTTGTAAATTAAATGAAAACACAAAATTAAATTATTCTGAAAGTACCTCAAAGATTTAAAAACAAATCTCTTGACTCCCTAAAGTTGCAGGACCCATAGACATTTACCTACTTTTCCTATTTAATAATCCAGACCTGCCATTGTGTGAATGGTAGTGAGCCAGGAAGCCGCTAGAAGTCTCACATCTTTCTCGGTAAAACCCGCACAAGAATACAAAAAATAGGGATGCTTCATCTCACAAATTAGATGCGCCGGACGGAAGGTTAACTTGTACCGTTTTTAATTATCGTGTTTAGAAAATAATGAAAGAACTAATTCCAAATATGGATTTTTTTGTCTCGGGGAGGTCTGAAACGTAGAGATCATCAGAATCTTGAGGTCTAATTTTTTGAGGATGCAGTATTGCTTCCCTGTACACTTTGTATACGAGAAAGTTGTATATGGGGCATCCACTTTAATCGTAGCCTAATAGCAAATTTCTAGTCCTATAGACATAGATATATACTTCAAGTTGGAAAAATATTTTAAATGAAGTAAAGATTTACATTTAACTCTATCAATACGGAAACGCCCTAAACGTCTCTCCAAGCAAAAGACCATGGCCGTCCGAAATGTCCGAATATTGCTGCGAAATTTCCACCCTCTTTCGTTAAGTGTGGTTGATTTCTCACCCTCTACGCGCACTTTCTTCGTTAGAGTGGCTCGCCCAGATGGGTTGGGGGAAAAGGAATTTTTTCTTAAAATTCGGACAGTGCCAGCTGTCATTGTGGTTTTTGAGGAGGGCAGGGAAGGGGAATTTCCCTTATCTTTGAAAGAGAAACTCGGACGTTTCCGTATTTTAAGGTCCCTCTATTCCAATGGTTTTAGGAATCAGAGGGTTAATGTTGTTTGAGTGAATGAATGCATTGCCTAAAAATTACGATATCTAAATTTTTACGCAGTCCTCTTCGTTCAGTTTTTGTCGCAGAAGATTGAAACTTTTTCTTAATTAAAATGCTAGGACGTCAAGAATTGTTAACTAAATAGGACTAATAGGACCGGCGGATTGTATAAAAATTGATTGGTCTAAATTAATGAATTTCAAAGCTTCTGAACTTGGCCAGCTTTGGTCACAGAAAAGTGTAAAATATGGGAGTGTCAAAATTATATATTGATAAATATGATTTCATATGGCATTTTTTCAAGTGGAAATATATGCTTATCTCTAATGGTTTATAAATTAGCTATTTTGACACGATTAGAGTGGTGACTCTATATAATGAAACCTTCCCTTTTCTGGGTCCTCGCTTAGCCTGTTTGTAGCTTGTCGTCTCTAGGAACGGAGGGTTTTATATCATATACTGGATTCTACCAAAAGTCCACTGAGTGTGTGGGTTTGGTGCTCGTTGATTTCCACACGACCCGTTGCTGTCGTAGGGAAATTTAGCGAGTGAAGTACTGACCCAGGTGACTTCCCCGTCATGTCACAATGGTTGCAAACTACGAAGACCGACTCAAAATACTCCGTGGATCTTTGGTGGCAGCCTCTTGCTACACTAAAAAAAGTAACTTGATATCACTAAAATTCTTGCGGTATTGATTATTGAAATCAAAATAAAAGCTATATTCTCTTAGTAAGAAAAAAAGAAAAAACTTTCTTTAAAACAGAGGTTTATGTAGAGTTTACTGTACCCACTCACTTCGTTCCTCTTCAGATAGCCAACTCTTTGCCGCCAAGAACGGCGATGAGAGAACATTTGTTTTGGATGCGTCTAGATGTTTTTAACGAGTGACAAGCGCGCATGCGCACAAATTGATCTTTTTCATCGGTGTTTTGCTTATGAGGCTATATTGCGCCACGTTTCGATTGGACTGTTTTGTTCAACTCTTCGATTTGATTGGTTGATAAATTCGAATTTGAATAAAACTTCGTTTGGAATTCTTCGGATTGAAAATCGGTTCAATACCGTGTATGATATTCTGTGTGTTTCGTTTCTCAATGAATAAGCGAAGCTACGAGTATTCCGATATGCAGAAAGCGAAGCCGCTGATGTTTTTTAAGTTAAAAAAATTTGCCCGGTACACGCTTAAAATGCCGTAGGCATTGCGTACTCAATCAATTTTCAGGTGATGCGTCCGCAAGAGAGCAATAAAAATCGCACTGCACATCCAAAACAGTATTTGGCGAATGCAAATGAAATTGAGCCAAGAAAAATTGGCAAGAAACAGGTGCGTACCGTAAACTCCACATTTACCAAAACAGATAATTGCATCTAAGTGAAACACAAATTATTTCAAAACTAATTATTTAAAATTCTAAACCTCTCGTTTATAAGCAGACGAAATTAAATAAAAGCCATATGAAAGCTAGATTATACTACAAGAGAGCTAATGTATGACGTATCTAATAATTTTAAACAGTGGGCAGACAACAAGTACAATCTCTCAACAAGTCAATCTCTCAGTCTGTTTCTGACTATACAGATTTCCTAGCCAGACCAACTTGAGGACATTTGGCGTACAGTGACTGATTCAGCGTGCACCAGATCCATATACATGGCGGTTCATTGATTGAATCTTGTTTCCAACTCGTGATCCTTGAGTCTCCAAAATTATACTGTACCCTCTTTGCCCTTTCACAGTTGTACAGTGCGTTGAAAGAATACACAATTTTAAAAATGTATCGAAATTTGTGCCTCAAATACTATAATCTTTAAATTTGTTCTAGTCAATGGATTATTATGTCATATTACTATTAACACTATAATAACGTTTAGGGCGATCAGATGCCAACCATTTATTGCCAAGGAAATCCTTGCGTTTTTGAAAAGATAAAACCTTATAAATAGGGTTTTTAATATATTAAATCTGTTTCAGAATATTTCATAACATATTTTGTATCTTAAGAAAAGAAAAACTTAAAATAAAAGGGGTTTAAAGAAAATTCTTCAAAGAAACAAACATAGAAGTTCTTTGACATGTACGTGAGTAACAAAGCACTTCTAATGTAATTCTTGTTAATGAACATCTGTGTAATAACCTCTAAACTATTATTTGACGAAATTTTAATAAAGACAGTTCTGCAAAATAACATAAAAGTATTTGTATTTTAAGATAAGAAATGCTTAAAATAATAAATTGTTTCAGGAAAAAGCTCAAAATAAACAATCCATGAAACTCCCAGAGATTCTTATAATAAAAGAGGAAAATAAAAGAGAAAGCTTAAAATAAAAGAGGTTTAAAGAACAAAAAATTAACAAACAGAGAAATTCATTGACATGTACGTGAGTAACAAAGCACTTATAATGTAATATTATTTTCAATGAACATCTGTGTAGTAACCTCTAAACTATTATTTGTCGAAATTTTAATAAAGACAGTTTTGCAAAATAACATAAAAATATTTTTATTTTAAGATAAGAAATGTTCAAAATAATAAATTGTTTCAAGAAAAAGCTCAAAATAAACAATCTTTGAAACTCTCAGAGATTTTTATAACAAATTACATAACTGTCTGGATGTAATGTTTGAATTTTCACACCACATAAGTGCTTGCTATAACAGTATCAAGAAATTCCATCCTTCATCACCTAGTTGCTAAGGGTGAACAACTTACATTTTGAAAGAAGAAATATCCTCCTTAACAAAGTTTTCGTCAAGTAAGTATAAATTCTGCTCTTGGCAACAGATGGCTCAACTAATCTGCAATCCATCACGTCATATTCCAGTCTTCGCCAAATGACCACACACATTATTTCGCAATTAATTTTGACGAGATCCTTTCGTTAAATTGCCATAGATTTGGAGCTTTATTTTTAATTTGTACCTACCAAATAAAAGATTCTAAATAAAATAGAAACGAATCTTAGTAATAAATTTAATTGCAATTTACTTTAATTTCATTGAATATCGTTAATTGTTGCTTAATTTCATTGCGTAATGCGAAATGGTTCGAGTTATAATATTGAATTGCATTTTTAGAAGTTACACGAATTCTACTTTGGGTCGGTCTTTGTCATTTCGAGTGTTGATCAGATAAAGAGTTTGACACCTGAGTCTTTATTGCACCCTTCGCACCTTACGCCGCACCAACGTTGCATGTTGTTAAGAAGAGTTGTAAATTTTTGTTCATAAGCGCCGTAGTTTTATCGAAATCTTAACTTTATTTGTTTGCTTAAAATTATTGTCTACATTAAATTAATTTATTTTCATTTATACACTTATATAACATTTATTTCATAATTATGTTCAGAATTAGGGTATGTTGCTATGCTCAAGAAAGTTGCTTTCTTTCAAAGCAAAAACTTGTCTCATTTTTCAATACCGCTAAGGTATCAACTCATATGATAAAAGATAATCAACAACTTTTATTTTGAAAATACTTACATAATATGCATACAATAGATATTTTAGGAACTTTTCTAATGCATTTTGTTTAATCCATGCATTTTTAAATAACTGAAATTGTTTCGAAACTCAAGGAAAACAACTGAATTTCAATAGAAATAGATCTTAAACTATTTTATAATTATATAAATATGAAATAATCGTGTCTGTGTTTCTTGAAAATGGTCTTCTACCGAATTAGAAAAGTAAAATCGCACTTTTGCAATCAGATAATCTTTAAAGAAAACTTCAAATGGCACATTTAATTTAGATTCAGTTTCAAGAATATTGCATATTGGCGCCAAAAAATAATTTTCTTTCTCTGAAAATTATTTAAAAATATCTACATTCAAATCTAAAGCTCCATTTTATTTCCTTTTGTAAATTATAAGCAATGGAAAACTTTATTCATCGCTTGTTTTTTTAAACACAGAAACTCAGTCGTTCAATTTCAATTTTAGGAAAGATTACGTTTCACAGAAATTCAATTTAAATTCTTCATCAAATAGGAATTTTTCGGTGTTAAATATTTCTTGTTATTTAGTGGA
Organism: Araneus ventricosus; assembly: GCA_013235015.1. Taxonomy (NCBI): domain Eukaryota; kingdom Metazoa; phylum Arthropoda; class Arachnida; order Araneae; family Araneidae; genus Araneus; species Araneus ventricosus. Next base: position 15,016 of record BGPR01005627.1, read on the forward strand.
ATTGCTTACCTCTTTTTTATTGACGAAATCCACTATTTCACGAAAAGAAAACTGAAATAAATTAAATAAGTCTCTCTCATATAACTGAAGGAGATCCTTTTTAACTTGACAATATTTTTCGAATTCGAGTTGCAAAAAAAAAATTTTGTTGTTGCTTCTTTTTCATTTTCTTACAGCAGCAGTGACTCATCGACTTTTGTACGCTAGGTTTATTTTAATCGTATTTGATCCTGGAGGAACCATATATACGAGGTCAAACAAAAAATTATCCACACATCCCCACTCAATGATAGGTAATCGAAGCTAGCGGTTCAACTCGACGTCATTTCTCGACATAGTCTTCGCATTACATTAGGTTCGGCTGTCTAAACTCTTGTGTCTTAATTTCAGCTGAAAACCATTAATACAACACATCTTGAACGTTCTGTGCCCTAGAAAAACGACTTCAGCATAATGCAATGTCGTGCATTCAACAGATGCCTAGTTAGGCGGTGCTTCAATATGCAGTAAGTTTTCTTAGGCGTTGTATAAACAAATGTTTTTTTCTCTCAAAAACCTTTAGAGGACGCACGATTCTTTTTTACTTGTCACTTTAGACGGACTCCCTTCCCTTTTAATGTTCGATGGACAGTAAGGCGATAGGGTTAAAGGAATGTAGTAGAACACACCTCGTACATAGAGAATCGCACTTCCGTTCAGTAGTTCTGTCTTTCCTGCCGATTTCCATCGCTTTGAAAAAATAAAAATCCGCGATTAAAGTAAGTAAGTGATTCTTGCTTCATTCCGTTAAATTGTAGCCTTGCCATTGGTTCCGTAGAGTTCATGCTCATTATGCTATAATCTTCTCTCGTACACCGATCAAGGGATATTTCAGAGCTGGTGAGGAGTATAAGAATTTCCTTGCAATGAAAAAGAAATTCATGAAATTAACTTTTATACGATTGGATACACAAATACGAGCGCAAATATGTGATATTATTATTTAAATGCGTATTGTATTATTTGTAAAGTTAGTATGGATAATATTATGCTTATTATGTGTGCTGAATATTCGACTTCTTCAGTAGGCCGTAGAATGATAGCACGCCACTGGCATCATGCACCTTTAATGGTGTCCAAAGAGATGCAAGGAATGAAAATCGAGCGGCAGTGGCGGTGTTTCAGGACTTCGAATCCCAAAACATTAATGGTTCCAAAGTTTTGTTCTGCGCTGTGCGGCCCTACATTGCGATAGAACCACGCTACTTTCTGCAACAATAGACCTCGGCGTTTGGTGTGAAGAGAGTTAAGTTAGGGGTTTCAGTGTCCTGGTATTGTGTTCCAGTTAATCTTGGTTCCTGTAACAAATTCTAACCAGAAGAAACGGATGATTGCCCTCTCTTCTATCTTGATGGATACTGCCAAAGGTGCGGTCATGTTATTCTTCAATAGAACGAAGAGAAATGAAGTTAGAAACTAGTTTGTGCGCAAGAATGTGCTTAGAAATCAATCAGGAAAAACGTCGACATTTCGATTAATTTTTAATTAAAAATCTAATTAAAATTTTTAAATACACTTTCTTAATAAGTACCTATTACCCGAGATTTAATCATGCCATATTTGGCAGATCTAGGTCCAACGGTATATCCTGTGTAGCGTTGCATTCTGATGATTCACCACGAAATTGACAGAGAGTAAACATGATGAGTATGTAAACATTTTCACGTTAAAATTTGATTTCAAAACATGTAACTTTAGAATTTTTTTGTAATGTTCTGCAGATAGAATTTTACTTCAAAATTTACTCTTTGGTGTTTCTTTTCAATTAAATAATTGTTTAGTATTCATCTTCTTTACCTACAGATCTCTGTTGAACGTAAACCATGTTTCTCTTTTGAACACATCAGTGTTTGGAATTTAGACGAAGCTCATTGTCTCTCAGGCCGTAATAGCCGAAACATTAGTAACAATATTCAACCTGACTCCTTTGATTTAAACTCGAAAGTTGAGATCCAAGCATTCTTCCCAGACAGTAGAAACTTCGAAGAGGGAAAAATATAGTACAGTTCTCTTTATGCCTGTTGAGTTTTTGCTTTGGATGAAGAGCATCGTTTTCCGGGCTACGGTGACGCCGTCTATAGCTGCCAGGTTGCATTTAAAATCAAAGAATTATAGAAAATTAGTCAAGGAAGTCTAGCATAATCAGGGCCTTATCTTTCCTGGTTTTCTACGTTCTAGAGAGTCTAGAAGCTTCAAGAATTGGAGGAGCTCTTGTAGTGGTGTTTCTTTCTTTCAAGTCTTGGAGAACTTCTTGGAGATCAGATAGGTTTGTCTTGTCGAATGCGTGGAAAACAAAACACGTAATAAAAATGGAAATCTCGACACTAATGCATATTTTGTATATAAAAACATGTTTGATTTATGGCAATTTAATATTATTCTTCTGTCCAGGTTTTCAATTCGGGACATAGCGGACTCACGCCAGACGATGTCAGAATTACAGATTTTGAAAACGCATCGAAACGATACAGGAACGTACAGCTGCTCTGCAGTAAGCGACATAGGCACGGATGAAGCCACTATGCAATACATCGTCCAAGGTTGGTATGTTTGATTTCCCTGCATGCGTTAGTCAATATTTTGCGAGTTTCTGTTTTTACGCAGTCTTATTATCTTTTGATGGATTAAAAAGAAACACGTTAATAAATCAGCATTTTATATTTATTAATTTGTGAGATTTGTAAACATAAGAGAACTTTTTAAATACATTTTTAAAAATATACTTAGTATTTCCTAGTCACATTTTAATTTGTCTTTAAGGTTATTTATATTTTAAAATAATAGTCGTAGTTAATATTTTAGAGAACGTTTCCTTTTCTTGATGGAATATCTGTATAATGGTACTGCTTTTTTAAACATGGAATATGTTTCATAAAAAGAACACGAAAATTGAAAATTGGATTAATTGAAATTGAAAATTTGCCTTACATCCAATAGCAGCCACTCAGTTACCATGGAAACACATTTAAAATGTCAAAAAATAGAAAAAGGAAAAGTACCTCATAAATAAGAAAATATTATTGCAATAATAAGTCCAGTGTTTAAAATTAGAGATATCTTTACTATTATTGTTTAACTGAATGATTAAGAGTTCCAAAATATATTTGGTTTAACTAAGATTCTATTTTCTGTCAAAAAATTGCTTTACAATTAATCCATTTTTCTGTAATAAAAAATCATGTGATTTGAAAACTTTTATATTTGATCTTATTACCATATATACAAGGTGTCCCAAAAAAGTGGAATAAGCATTTTTATCCTTAAATATTGATCTTAGACATATAATTTTAATTACAAAGTTTCATCAAATAAGATGAGAATTTGTTTGAAAATATTTAGACTTCTAAGGGGATGAAAAAAAAGTTTTTAAAAAATAAAATTTTTATACGGCTTCTACATTGCAAAAATGTCAATGATAAAAATGCTTTTTTTACATTCATCTATTCACATACAAAATTTCATGTATATCTTTGCAAAACTTACAGAGATATTATAAGAACAAAATTATTGACTTAAACCATTTTTCCATGCCTCTCACTGCTATATGATACAGTGTTTCGATGCACATTTTATGGATAATAAACATATTTTAATAAATTTTGAGAAGGGTGGAATCAGGAAATGACTATATATTTGCTAACTCTTGTTAAATTTAAAAAATAGTCAAATAATGCATTAATTAAAGTATAAAAAATAGCTCAACTTGTTAGCCTTCTAAAAATATCCACTATCATATATCAGCAGTTACGGCTCATCTGCTTAGAAACAAGAAGTGCTATAAAATATTACTAGAAAACAATTTTTCAAAAATATATTTATCTTCGGACTTGTGCCTTATAACCTCTGGGTAGGCCGTGCCGGCGTGGGCAAATTAATAAATAAATAAAACAGTCCAAAATTATATTTGTAGTTATCTGAATTGTATTTTAGAAAATTACAGTCATATCCTTTTTCGGTGACTGACTTTTAAAACAAAAAACAAATACGTAGTAACCACCCAAGTTCCCGTTGCGGCAATATGAAAGTGAATCCGAAACCTAAAAACAGTCAATCAAAGAGAAATCAAAGAAAAACAAATCAATAACGCGAAGACTAACCATGGGTGAGATTGAAGGGGAAAACATAAAATAACAATAGTTGGCCTAGAACTAAACAGGAGCATCCAAAAATCCAGATCTGGCAAAGTTCACAGACAGAAAGGATAGTAATTCGTCGCCGAGCACTATTTTACTTAGTTGTACGCAATGAGTGAATTTTTTTGCTTTCCAGAACTATTTGTGTGCTGGTATAGTTGCAACTATTTGCCTATGAAACTGAGTAACAGTATGCGTCACTGGCAAATGTTTCTCAATCCATGATAATTGGGTGATTATTACAAGACAAATATTTGCATTTCGCAATTCTTCCATGTTTAATAAATTTGCATTTCTGCAATAAACACCCCCATATTTGTGAGAAGACCCTTTAATTTAAAAAATTAATATATCTCTGAGTGTTGCAGAAAGAATCGGGAAACTTAGATTAAACATAGATGAGTGTAATTGGAACATTTTACTGATTGACACTTTGGATTTATGCGGAACGTATAAAAATTTGATTTTCTTAACTTTTGATTTTCAACTTCCACAGAAGCCAAAGTGTTTTCACACAAATAACAACTTTATTTGAAGAAAATTTGTAATTGGAAGTATATATCTAGGCGCAATATTTAAGGAAATAAATATTTGTTCCACTTTTTTGGGAAACCCTGTATATTTGTATGGTAATAAGATCAAAAAATAAAATTCTTTTATTCCTTTTGCAATCTTTCCTGTAAATTTTAAACCAACAGGTAGACCAGATCCACCTACTGACATCAATGTGGTAAATATCACAAGTCGATCAGTTACATTGCAGTGGGAAGTGAAGCATGATGGGAATAGTCATGTGACCGGAAGTGTCATTCAGTATCAGTCAATATCAGGTAATATATTTTTAGCATTTGTTTTCGCTCTTTGTAAAGTGAAAGTGATTTACAACTGTTCGCATGTACTTAGTTGGATTCCAGCTTCAAAATTTTTTTTTGAAGCTGGAAAACACCGAAACCAATTTTTTGAAAAAAAATGCTACAGATTCGCAAGTGACTGCTTCAAATACCTGCTTGTGATCCAGCTAACCTCAGATCGAGGAAAAGGCCAAGGGCCGTGATGGTCACCTCAGCCAATCTGGCGAGGAACTTTTCCCAAATTTTACCTTTTAGGTCTTAAATAGCTACGATACCTACTTGCATTCATGCATCAGATTATTCTTCCAAAATAATTTCTTTACATCTTGTCAGTCCTCAATAGATAGGTTCGAACAACGATAATCACATCAATTTGCCCTAATTCCCTAGTAGTTTTTAATTTTATTTTATTAAATAGACTTCAACTTAAAGGAGCATTTTCGCTCACCTAAAAAAAAACCAAACTACTTGAGTCTTTCATACAACTTATCAATTAAAGTCTCTTATTCCAAATTATGGTGTAGAGGTGCTTGGAAAGATTTTTGACATCACAGAAATCTGTAAATGAAACATCGTTGCCGTTTTTTCTGCTTTCCTTAGCTCACTCTGTTGACATATTGTTCGAGCGAAGCTAGGTCCTGCTTTAATTCCACCTTTCAGGATTTCGTCTCTTTGTATATAAACAATTCGTTTATTTTTAATTTGTTACGTAGTCACGTCCAAATGCAGCGGTTCGATTTTCTTCGAATACGGCATGACGGTTCCTTGAAGTCATTAAAAACAACGTATGTATGTAAGGATTTTTTATTCCATTTCATATTGTGGACACTTTAAGGGTTTCAGTGTTTGGCGAGTCAATGCCGAATTTGGCACAATTAAATAATTTGAGTCATTTTGATAACGGCCAGGTTTTGTGAATTCTGATAAAGACAAAGGCTTTGGGAATAATTCATGTTCGAATGTGGACTCGAGGTATGCTCTTCACAGAACTATTACTAATATTATAACTCAGATCTGTCCATCGGTAACGCTCTGACGTCACCAACAACAAAACTGTTGCCAACAAACCAATGAAAAACAAAAAAACAAACACAACCATAGCACTGCGAGACGTTAAACAGCTATTTCACCGTTAGAGCACCTAAATTTCAGTAATTTTAAATTTAGAAAAGTAATTGACGTTCTAATTTTAAATTTAATAGCTCTAAAATAGCGAAATAAAATTTACTATCGATTGGTACAAAATTTATCTCGCTATGATCAATAGTTCCCGAGAAATTTTAAAATATATTAATCATATATTTCAAATTAAAGTCCGTTTTTTAATAGAAAATAGTAAATTGAGGTAGTACTATATCATGCGCGTGATATAGTTTGGACGCCACGATGCATCTGATTATTTATTGCAGTCGCGATGATATAATTTGATATTATTTTTGGCAACGTTTGATAAGCAGAGAAATGATTTGTTTTGATTAGAATTTCGAAAAAGAATCCCTTTGAGATTTTAACTTTTGACTTACATTTGACAAGCTGAGAATCTCATGGTTATTGAATTATTATGTACATACTTTGCATATCTTTTTTGCTATAATTTAATACTTTACAATCATGAATTAGTTTATTATATTTTTACGATGAATACCGACGAAGAATCCGTCTCAAAAAGACGGCGGATGACAAAGGAAAGGAAAGCAAGATGGTTAGCGAGGCAAAGCCAGGATTCGTGCAGTAGATGCAGCCACTTACAGAAGACGCATCGAAGCCGAAACTCCAGCTCAATCTTAAGCTCGCCAAGAAACAGATGCAGCCGCTCATAATCGCCTCATCGAAAGACAAACTCCCGATCAAGCTCAATCTCGCCGCTAAAATTTACACAAAGATATCTGAAGTACAAGGAAAATTGCTAAAGAACGAAAAATACTTCACACGGAATGTTGTTTACCAAGAGGTTTTTTGAATAAAGAAATATGTAAATTAAAAAAAATATTTCCTGTCATAAAGCATATGTTTATTTTATTTATTTTCAGTCAATGTTAAACATTTTTCTCACATATATATCTATTTAAACACGACAAATTTGACGGGAAATCTCTCGAATTAAGAGACAATTTGCACCCGTCATACCATGGCGGACGATTTTCTGGTCAGTAATATTCATGAATTAACCTCCTTTATCTTTCAGACTCCAGCTGGAATGGCCAGACGTCTCAGCTGATAGTGTCCGGTTCAGAAAGCATGGCAACCCTGAGAGCTTTGTCCCCAGTCACCCTTTATTTCATTCGCATTGTGGCCGAAAACGCACTTGGACACAGCACGTCAAGTGAAGTCATAAACGTCACCACCACTGAAGAAGGCAAGTTTACATTTTTAGTGTACATTGATAGTTAGAATCTTAATGAAAAATTGGTAAAACCAAAGTGAACGGTACATCCCTCTCCAAGATGGCGCCAAATCAGGGAAAACTCGCCAAACGTCCACCAGTTACGACATTTACCATGTTACTGTCCGCCGTTGGGTTACCACGTTTAACGATTGATCGCCAAAAAAATTCAAGTTTGGCGCCGTATCGTACACTTTGGTTGGGCTGAAAAATTCGTGTTTAAAAGTAGGGAGATGCTGTCCCCTAAATATTTCCGCATATTTCCTCATAATCCCTTATACCTTTTGGTCACAAATTATTGTTATCCCTTATACCTCTTGGTCACAAGTTAATCCATTAACACCCAAGTTAATAGAATAGATTAGATAAGAGAAGATAATAAATAATAGATAATGATAATAAATAATAGATAATTAAACAATATATTTCAATAAGTTTCTATTAAATTACATTTAAAACATCAAAACTAAGTTAAATATGCAGAAAAATTATAATCAGACAAAAAAATTCTCTTTTTGGTTTACTGTTTTTTTTTATTTATTTTATTAGAAGAAAAAAATTTTAAAAAATCGGTAAAAAATTATTTTTTAAACTTTTTTTTACATAAACATTAAATATTTTGGAAATATAATAAAATATCAAGAAATAAAAATCACTTTCTAATTCCTTGCATTATTTCCAAAATAAAGAAAAATCAAAAAATTTTAAACTATGTTTTGACTATATTTGACTACAGACGAAAATCAAAATCTGGCTAATTGGTGTTATACGCCTATTGAAATTTGTTTAAGAGTTGGGTAATACCTATTGACTTCGTAGATAAAGCAGAAAGAGAAACAATGAAATGCATTCGGTCCAGCCACGAAAGTGAAATGTAACTGTCTAATAAATAGGACGCTGGGCGTTAACGGGTTAAACACTTAATACTTTTTGATTGTCATCGCTAAATGTCTACTGGAAACATTTAAAATTGCTTTTCCTAGAGACGGTCTGTCATTGGTTTTGTATTTAATCATTATAATGTTTCTGGACTACAACTTTGAAAATACTTATTTGAAGACAGCATTAGACGAAAAAAGACAACAAAATCGACAACCTCTGCAGAGGTAATTGACCGAACAAGAAAAAAAAACACATCTTTCTTAGAGAACCAAATAATCCTTTTTTCTTTTTTTTTTTTGTAAAACCATATTATATTTATCATATAACCGAAGGCGTCACTCTTACTGGTATTTTTGGCAGAAGGTAATTTTACTTTCTTTTTTCTCGCTATTGGATTTCTCAAAAAAAGACTTTATGAAGTTTTTTTTTATTTAAGAAAGGTTTTTTTTTTCCTTTTATTTCAGTTATTGGATAAATTCAGGCTACAGTGGGAATATTATTTAACTATTTAGTCATTTCTATGACAGAAAATTTATCCATATTAGAACTCCGATGGCAAGTGGCACTTTGAAAAAGGTTCGCCATCCGAGTTCTCTTCCATTTTTTCCATCTTATTTTTTTTATATTAATGTGGTTTAATTTTTATTAAAGCATGATTTTTGTTGTTTGATTGTATCTTAATTGGTTAGTTGACTCCAGACAATATTGTCAATGCAATAACTGGATGCTGCTTTGGGCGCGCAAAAGGTATATTGTTATCACTATTGTTTACTTCTTCTCTATTTTCTTTTTTGTAATTAAATATCTTTCTTTTGTATTTTATTGGAAGGTGCTGCATTTTTGCGCCATTCTGCTTAATGCAGAGTTTAATTCTTAATATCTCTTGTTAAATTGTTTCACTTGTACTTATTATGTTTCTACAGTTGGCCAAGAATCTAGTTTTTAATATAAAGCAACATTGTTTTCGGTTCTTTTCCTTTACACTATTTGCAATTATTTTAATGTATTAAATAAGCAAGCTTAAATAAAAAATACAAAGGATTTAGAAATATACCTATTTTGGCAGTGTCAGCTGTTTCCTTTTATTGTTATTTTCAATTTTATAGTAACTCTCAATGCTGCACTTCACACATATTTCTAATTTGTGGAGTAATAAAAAGTCTATAGGCAGTTTTCCACAGGAAATAAATACTGCTCAGTTTCTGTAAAACTAAAGTTTTATTCGGCGAGTTTTATTCACCTTGACTGGAGATCTTTGTCTACCTTTTATCAAACGTCTCTAGTTTCGGAAGTTTCTAGAATCTTGGCCGATTTATCTTGATTTGTTCGAAGCAAGGTGACAGTTGAAAGACAGCAAATGCAGATTAAATCTTCGGCCTGATCTTTCCCTTAACAAAAGACAGAATTCTATATTTTCAAGCGAATAGCTATCAGAAACACTCCCTTAGAAAGGTTAGGCGTCAAAATTCTTTAAGCACAAAAAAACAAATACTTAAAATTTCCAAAATTATAAAAATTAGAAAATCAATGATTTATTTCATTTTTTGTTTCTCTAATAGAATAGAAAGAAAAAACAAATACTTCTGCAGTTTTGATAAATTCTTCTAATTTGATGAATGCAAATTAAACAAATTAACGTATTGGTTTTTGAATAGGTTTCACAACTGATCGAGAAGTAATTACCTTAGTGCAAAAGAAATCCTAGAAGTCCACCAAATTTTTAAAAGATCTCCGTTTTTTTACAAGCATTAGTAGAATTTAGTAGTCATTTTCATTTATTTATAGATGTTCAGAGATATTTTAACGAATATGTATTACCAAAATATCCAATAAGAATACAACGATTACGGAGATAACCATGACTCAACGCTACCGGAGTTCAATTTTATTTTTAAGCCGATTTTATTTTATCCCGAAAGAAAACACGGCATTTTGAAAATCACAAAAAAAGACAAACAATAATTATTTGCAAAATTATATACAGAAAATTATGCACAAAGAACATGAAAATTGTTTAAGACTCCTGCACAAGTTCGCGGGCCACGGTGGTCTAGTGGTATGGTAGCTTTGGGGCTGGAAGGATCCAGGTTCGAATTCCTGTTCCACAGAACATCTGCTGTGTATTGGGCCTGATGTACGCTAAATCATACGTAGGGGTCAAACGTCCTCCCGAGGGAGGGTGCGGAAATTTCAAGAGGGAGTGGCAGCTTAGGCGTCGTCCTCGTCATCTGACCGCAGTTCAAAATTACGAGGTCCGTCCCAAACTACCCCTCAGGTTGCTTCAAATGGGACGTTAACGTAACTAAAAACTAAATCTGCACACGCACGAATGGAGTATGGTAAAATTAATTCAATGTCTAAAGTTCGGCTGTCTTTCGAAGCTAATATTTTCACATCGATTTATTAGGCTTAACTAGCCAGATTTCTTCAAAGATCTGCATATCATCTGCACATTCCATGGCCGGCCGAATCTCACAATGGCTGATGAATTCGATGGTCACAAAATACTTCCAAATGCTTTTCCATACTTTTTTTCAATTGTTTCAAAAGCATTATTTATCCAATAACTCATTATTTTTATTTAAGTAATGAAACAATTCCAAACTATACAATTCAATACGTATCCTTCAAGAAATTGCAGCAAATATTGTGGATAGTAATTTAGAAATATAAAAGCAGGGAGCCGGTGAAATCTTTTTCTGCAGTCAGCGCAAATCTTCAAGTTCGAATATATTTTGCAGCCAGTCACGAATGTAGTTATCAATTTTAATTCTAAAATTTCGAACTACAACTTGACTTCTTGCCATGATTCCAAAGTGTTTCACTGTTCTGAAGTTGTGACTCCTGGCTTTTTTCATCATTTAGCCCTTTGTTTGTTACTTTAATGGAGAAAAGATGTTTCCATGCCAAAGTAACAAGAAAAGATTGTAACGACAATTTCAATTGTTCGACTCCGTAGTACTTTTTGCTTTACGTTTGTTAGTATTTATTGATACGTCTCTGCATGGTTAATTAAATAGAGTAGAATAAAATATTTATCTTAATTCAATAATTATTTTTCACTATTTTATTCATTGAATTGTTTTTATTAGCATGCACATTAATTGCACAGATTTCCTAATAGATTTTTTTTAAATTTAAAACTACTGTCCTTTATGTAGTATAAAGTGTGACATTTCCTCGGTGCGTTTTGCGGCAAGTAAAGTTTATTTCAAGAAAAAATTACTGTGCAATATATTCAACATTGTAATATTATATGGGTGATGATTACGTACATTAATACTCTGAATATTATTAATTATGCATATTATATTTGTATAATAGAACATTTAAGGGATAAAATTTAATTTTTAATTTTAATTTTAGAAAAAATAAAATTTTGGGCAGCTTTCCTCACAAAGAGTTAAATAAATTCACATATTAAAGACAGTTAATACCAATGCAACAAGCCTTATTGACTGTCTTTAGACCTAAAATCTAAGCTTTATTTTTTTTTTGTTTGATAATTTGGAAATATTTTTTATAATGATAGTAACAATCTTTAAATCAACAATTTTTTATTATACACTCCAGCAAAAAAAACCCTTGTTTCCAATGTAGACCCATATTAGATTATAAAAAATTTTCTATAGTCCATTCTTTTAATGAAAATTTTATTCATGACCTCAAAGGTAAACTTAAATTTAAAAAGGTGGAAACATTAAATGTTAACTGGGAGGAGGTACTCTCTGCTCGCCAATCCCAAGAAGGATTGCGTAGCTATACTCCCATATCTGCTATGCAAATCCTATTCGCTTCGCTCGCTACAATGATGACGCTGTGCATCCTAGGTAAAAGCATTTATTATTTACCTTTATAAATTTGCTTCTGATGCTTTAACTTTAATTTGCACAGAATAGCTTGGTTGGTCTTGAAGAACGTCTTTTCCTTAATTTTGTAAGTATTAAGACAAACTTAACGTTCAGATGAAAATAATTATCAAAGCAAATTATGAAATTGGAAAAAAATGGTAAATAAGAGTTTCAAGTTATATAAAGAGAGTTCCAGAAACAAATCGATAAGAATTAAATGAATTCCAATTTGTCAACCGCATGGTACTAATAAGTCTGTCCAGCACGCCAGTCAAATTGAAACTAATAATTTCTCCTTCTTCCTTTGCGTTATAATTTTTCCAAAAGATTTGGATTTCATCATCAAATTTCTTGATAGCCTCATTTTAATCTTTTTAGCATTTTTAGAGTCGAGTACGTTTTATCCATTCATTTAAATATATTAATATCTTAGAGTACATTTTTATTATTCTTTTCCATTGACATAATTTTCATCTTTTATTTGGCGCAGTATGATTAAATTCATGGATGTAGCGCCATAAAAAGTCAAATCAAATAAAACAGAATTGCATTTTTATTTAGTTTGTTTTTTAACTTTAGGATGTTTATTTATACTGTTTGTTATGAGTTTGCTCGTAAATGTTTTTTTTCCAATTTAATCTGAAACAATAAGAAATTCAAAAATGTTAAATAGAATAAATAGAATTCTATTTACCATTTTTGAATTTTTCATGTTTTTCTTTTTATTTCTTAGCTCCTTCTGGGTCTCCAAGAGACGTACAAGTTCATTCAACTGGTGCCCAGTCCATGAAAGTATCTTGGAAGGTAATTGGGTTTAAATGCTTCTTACAATTCAATATTTAAAGATATTTACAGTTGAAAACATACACTGTATATTTAACAAAAATAATATAATACCTTTCTTTTCGTATATACTCATCAACAAAGAAGTTTAAAAGGTTTATTATTTATCAACCACAACGGGGTAAATCAATAAAAATCAGTCTATGGCATTTAGTACAAATATTAAACTTTGGGTATGTACGGTAAATATACGACTCCGGTTGAATAATTATTAAAGCATTTCAATTTATATCTTTTAAGGATACAAAAAATATTTTTATAAAATTCCATAACATTGTAAAGTAAACAATTATCGAAAAAATTAAATTTTAAGGAAATTTATTTTACATGAATTAACTACAACTTATGAAAGTTGTATTGATAGATCTTTGCCCAAAAACTGCTTTATTTCACTTACCTTTTATTAATTAATCATTAAATCATTCAACGAAGATTTTAAAGAAGGCAAAATACAATTGCTGCTGCGGGTATGAATTATTTCTCAATGTAGGACTGAATCTGATAAAAAGATTGTTCAAGATATTCTTTAAAAATTTAAAGATATTCTTAGAATTAAATCAAATCAAAATTACTATAGCACAAAAGTATCACTCCTACGAAAAAGGAGAATTATTCTGTTGAAGGTGAAAATATCCAAATAATAATTTTCAGAATAAGTCCAATCTTTTAATAATAATTTGAAGACAGAAAGTTATAACAAAACTCCACGCTCATTCTGTCCGGTTTTTTTCACTAATCTCAATAACTGTTTAAGAATTTGGTAAAGTAGAGAAAGCTATTTTCGCAAAAAAGGATTTCAAAGAGCAAATTTTATCTTACGTAAAATCCTCTTGAAGAAAATTTTTAGTTACTGAAAAAAAACGTGATAGATTCGCTTGCAATTCTAAAGAGATTCGATTAAATATACAATGTTAAAAAAGGAATAAATTATTAAGTTCTTACTTTTCAGGAAAAAAAAACCTCAAAAATTTGCATCGTCTAAATATGCATAACGAGACATGGTTCTGTGTTATTAAAACTTTGCTTTGCTACTAGGCAAGAAAAAAAATCTTAACATTTCGGCACTTCAAAATTCAATCCTACTTTTAATTTCAGGTGTAAAATCATTCGTTTGAATATCGGACGTGAGGATAATTTCTCAAAAAAATACAAATACCGAAACAAACCTTATTTTCAGAACATTTCCAGATTCTTACTTACAAAAAGTTCTAAGATTGACTGACTCTCATAATAAGGAAACAGTTCTTTTCACACAGGGTAAGAATAAATTACTATCGAGAAGAACAAATTCTGTCATTTCTTTGAAAAGTTCGAACTGAGCGGAATGAAAATTCTCTTTCAGGCATAGGCAACACATTTGCAGAAAATGTTGCCAACAGTTGTCCTGAAATTTATTACTTAAATCTTTTTCATCCACTTCTGTTTGATGCTAATGAAGAAGTAGCTTTAATTTCGAGGATCAATTTTTAAACACAGTTTCTGAAATATTCACAAGTTTTCTTAACTATGAAAAGCATGATTTTTAATTCTAACTACCAGACAGAGTAGTTTAATTGAGATGCTCAGTAATAAACAAGCTAGAGTGGTCCCCGCCGACTCAAATTTGTAACATATCTCTGCATTATGGGATTTTTTTAACATATAAAATATTCTTTAAAATATATTTTCCACTTTATTTATTAATATTGATATTAAAGAGCTTCTGAGATTTATGCATTAGAAATGCCTGGAAAAAAATCTACAGCTTTTAGATACTTTTTCTTTCCATATTGTAAGGTTAGAGGTCAAATGCTTGGAACCTTTATTTCTCGAAGGTACTTTTAAGTACTACTTTAAGCACGCTTATATCTTCATAATTTGACCATTTTTCATGACAGCATTCACATGAAAACGAGGAATGTAGTTCCGAAAGCTAGCTGTTGATGGCAGATGAAGACAAAAGTTAAAATTTTTAATTATTAATAAAAATAATAAAATTATTTGATTTAATTAAAAAAAGTTTTTTCACCTTTCCTGGGGTTATTCTGCATTAAAACGTATCTACTGACGATTAAATAAAATTGAAAAGTGCTGGTAATTTACTTCAGTAAATGGCTAATATAAGATCAACATTTTTTATTAACAGTATATTTCAAAAGTGAGGCCAAAGCCCAAACACATGTTGGGTAGTTCGGGCTGCTAAATAATAAAGGTAAAGATACATAATAGCACCTGATTTTTAGAGTTTATATTTCAAAATTAAGTAAAAAAATTTTTTTTAATAATTTTTCAGCTGCATTTTAACTAATAAAAAACCTTATTCAAAAAATCCCAAAATTATATTAAAATACGTTTAGCAAATAAAAAGAAAATTAAGGAATCTTTTAAAACAGAAGATAAATCTCATTTCTAGTTTCTAAAGGCTCCATATACACTGCAGAATAGAAAGTAAAAAACTGAAATTACATCACATCTTTTCAGAAAAAGTGCTCCATTCAAAAACCCGCATAAAAATTTTCTAAAATGCATTACGAGACATTGGAGTACATTTTCTGTGGATTCTTCCGCAATTATGTGAGAGAAAACTTCTTACCAATTCGGTACGTCAGAATGGAATTTCTATCTTTTAATTCTCGGTTGCAATCAAATTCCTTTTTAACGCTGCACATACGCGTATCAAAGACAGAACGTAGCATTTGAAGACATATACAGAAAAAATTCTCACTCTTAGAACATTTCCAGATTCTTACTAACAAAATGTTCCACGAGTGACTGACTCTCATAAGAAAGAAATGGCAGCTCTCACACACGGTAGCGAAAGAGAATAAATTATAGTAGAGGAGTTTAAAAAAATCTGTCATCCCTTTGAAAAGCGTGAACTTAATGGAAAAAATCCTCATGAAGGGGAGATAAGTTCTTCACAGAAATTCTTTTCTCCCCTCTCTATATTATCCAGTGCTTTATTCCTTACATTTTTCTACCTACTTACTTTGAAACTAGTTAAGCAGTGATTTCAGTTTGAAGAATCAACTTTTATGCCATTTTCTAGAAATGATCCAGCAGTTTCCTTCCCTATGCAGCAAACTAGATTTTCAACCCTAGATACTTGAGAAGAGCAGTTTAAATGAAAAGGTCCGAAAGTAAAGTATTTAATCATTTTAATAAGCTTTATAAACGCTTAACTAGCAAAATCCCAGTTTAAATATATGTCGACAGACAGCTATAGTCATGTCTTACAATCATATGGTGTCCAATAAACTAACTAAATTTATTTTTATATCAATTAAACTTCAAACTGGCAGCGGTTGATTCTACAATCAAGGTTCGAAACCGATTCCACTGAAGGTACATCTTTAACACCAGCCCGCTTAACGTCGATTTTCTTAATGCTCAAACTTAATTTTGAATCCTTTTTGTCACAAATCTGGATGATAAAACAAAAATCAGAAGATAAGAGGTGCTTAAAACAATACGATAAGGAAATTAAACCACAAGAAATGTCATAAGAAGAAACATTCTTAAGCATAAATTAAAAATTTATTTTTTATGAATGTGTTGAAAATAACAGTTTACTTAGAGTGTTTATATCCGGGCCTCACGCTTTTACGATTTTTGCTTTGATCTCCAGAATTTTCATGTGACAAATATTTTATATTTTTAGTACACTAATAAAGACGCTTTTAAATAAACGTCCTCACATTTCACATTTGTTCCAGCCTCCTCCAGATGACGTCAGCAACGGAGTAATCAAAGGCTATTACGTAGGATATCGAATTTCATCCACGTCCGAACCTTACATCTTCAAACAGGTTGAACGATCCACCGACGGCCAGCAGCAATCCACCTACCTAACCGGACTGCAACCTTTCACTAAATACGATATCGTCGTTAAAGCGTATAACTCGGCTGGCGCCGGTCCTAAATCAGCCAAGATAACAGGAAAGACCCTAGAAACTGGTATGAAAAATTGAAATTTTACTACGCTAATGGTTTCTTCTTTCTTTCTTATACACCTACCTAATAGCAATAGTCCAGTCATTAGGTAGTTTTTAAAATCAAATTCTGGCGGAGTCGTAATTTTTTGCTCTTATATGTTTTTTGGAGTGCTGATTACGAATCCGAGGTTTCCCACCAAAAAATTTTGTTGGAATTTTAATTATAACCAAAAAACATGAAAGAAAATGGACTGTCCCCAGTTTTTTGCTTATAACTCAAAAACTATCAACTTTTTTTGGCATCATCATATATCAAAATAATCAGCACAAAATTTCCTACAATTTATGTCCATACTATTTTTTCGTTACGCGTACTGTTTAGGCGCCATAACTGGTTTGTTTGGCGAATGTTTGACTTACCTGCTAGCACGGCTTGAAAAATAACAAATCTTCCTATCTGTATGCACTAAAATTTACTATCAATATACTTTATTTATTTAATACACTTTTTCTACTATAATAATAATTTTTCAAATAAATTTTTCATTTGTTATATTAGACATGAAGGTAATTTAGTCCCGAGCAACGCCGGACATAAGTGCTAGTTATGAATAAAATTCCTTGATTAGCTCTAAAAGGCTGATGTTGATGGAAACTTAGATTCACTTTCACAATAAATGCTATTTTACAAACAACTAAAAGTACTTAGTGTGGTTTTTAATTAAACTTTATTAATTTCTATTAATTAATTTGAATTACTTGGTATATAGTAACCAAGAAAAAAATTACATGAAAAAAGTAGCATTCTAAACTTAAAGTCATAACTTAATAATAATACAACTATAGTCATAAATATGATCTTAGCATCTGCATACATTACACAGTCTCTTCACTTTATCTTGGTCTCGTTGAAGCTTATGGTCCAATATTTTTTGAAAAATCACCTGTGTCTTCCTCCACATGCAAAGATAAAGACGCCTCAACTAAATCGTCGGGCAGTATTGGTTCACCATCATCATCTTCATCACTATTAATTACTTGAATCCCTCTGTTATTGCAGTTGCTTGCCCCAACAATGAGGATACAACATTGAACAAAACAGCCTGACCTTCCTACAGCTGTAATTTCCTGTGCACCTCTTCTTACACTTGCAGGATATCTTGCGTACAGGATAGAGTCAGGTGCGGGGAACTTCAGAGTTTTGACAGGTTGGAGCTCACTGTTTATTCTTTCCCAACCCCAGTCTCCAGATCTCTTTTTATTGCCAAGCCAGTGCTGGATCTGATAGTAAACTTTTAGGGAATGTTGGTGGGCAGCTGCGAAGCGAAGCCATGTTGCTACTCTTGTTAAATGAAGATTTCATGTAACATTTGTAACAAAGATTATTCAAGGATGGAGTATCCGAGGTAGTTATTGGGTAGCCATACAATGCCACAAGAAAGCGGTTCCCTACATCCACAACAGCTTCAGGGGTCATATCCGGGTTCTTAAAAATTTCGATTACTTTGAGGAGATCATTATTGTTTTTCAAAGTCTGTGCACAAACTTCAATTTAACATAATTAAAAAGAGCTGATGTGGTATCACATCCGCTCATGGCATGTATGAATAAAATATTGTCGGCGATTGTTTTTTCTAAAACTGTATGAGGAGAAAATATCTTTTCAGCTATTTTCTTTTTCTAGTTTTAGGAAATATACATTGTCAAAGGTACAAATGCCATTTAAGATGACAAAAAATTCGATATCTTTACCTATGACAACCACAGACGGATGTATTGGGGCCAAAGCTATAGCTTTCACAATTAAACAATCGGAATCTTCGTCTGCTTTCTTGTATGTCATGTTTACTGAGGAGAACTTGTTCATCAGGATGGAAATGAGTCTATCCTTGTTCTTCGGATTGGCCAGGAATTTTTCTTAGGAAACAGTTCGTATCATCGTTTCGCCAAACATTACTTCACTTGACATTTGTTTCTGTGTTCTTCTGGCCCATTCTGCACATTTAGTGCCTCCTACTGTTTCATTTTCAGGATACCCATCGAAAATGACTAGAGCAGTTGAATTCTACTTTGTACAAACATATGTCACATAATTATCACAAATTAATGAAAAAGTTGAACCCCTTTTCCAGATGACTCTGTGCAGCAAGTATCCTCCATCAATAATATACACACCGCTTTCAGCATTAAAATCCCGTGTACATGGCTTGAAAGCTTTGTATAAAGAGGATTTCGTGCCTTTTCGCATTACAGCTGCATCAAACAGAGGTAATGGAAAGGGACATAGTTCAAATGTTAAGACGTCCTCTAGTTCATTCGATTGCTTTGTAATATAAATTATCTGGAAAAGCGTTGTAGGGTTGATAGATACACTTTCATCATGTACCTTCATGGCATCACTTATTAGAGCTAGTGGTTGCACTCTGTCATTTCTTTTGAATTTCACAGTATTAAAATTATTTCCTTCGATTCTTTTGATACCAAGAGCAGGTAGAGGACAATAACAGGGCTATGTTTAAGTCTCCTAACTTATTAAAAAATTCGTGATATTTAATCTGTTGTATACTTCACAACCGATAAAACTAGGTAATACCAGGGGTAGAAAGATTTAGAAGGAATTTTGTGCAGATTATGCAAGTATACTCATAATGTAACTGATAAAATCTTTATTTGCACAAAGAGCTTTACGATAGAAAAAGTATATTAATTAAGTAGGAATTTATTTAGTAAGATAGATAATTTCGCGCATACAGATTGGATGGTTCGTTGTTGTTCAAGCCGAGCTAGCAGGCAAGTCAAACATTCGCCAAACTTCAACCAGTTATAGCACTTAAACGGTATGCGTAACGAAAAAATAGTATGGACATAAATTGTAGGAAATTTTGTGCTGATTATTTTGATATATGATGATGCCATAAAAAAGTTGATAGTTTTTGAGTTATAAGCAAAACACTGGGGGAAAGTCCATTTTTTTCATGTTTTTTGGCTATAACTAACATTCCAACAAAAAGTTTTGGTGGGAAACCTCAAATTCGTAATCAGCACCCCAAAAAACATATAGGAGCAAAGAATTACGACTCCACCAGAATTTTCTTTAAATCATTCCTTTTCAGCATCTAATGACTGGACTATAACCGGACTGCAACCTTTCACTAAATACGATATCGTCGTTAAAGCGTATAACTCGGCTGGCGCCAGTCCTAAATCAGCCAAAATAACAGGAAAGACCCTAGAAACTGGTATGAATAATTGAAATTTTACTACGCTAATGGTTTCTTCTTTCTTTCTTATACATCATTATTGCAAGCACAAGGCCAATTCGGAAACTATGCTCTGTTTGCGTATGCGCAAGAAATAAGTGGGGATAGAAGCGTCATTCCTCTAGTACTGCACGCAATGTTTATTAAACCTTTGAGACAACTGTCACTTGAGCGTGCCAGCTGCTTGGCACATTCTCTAATGACTGACACAAATATGTGCTTGTTCTTGTGGCTTTAGCTAATTCGAATAGGAGGAATCTGACGGAAATCGGGGTTTTATTTTATTCTTGGCGCCAATTTGTGGCGGTAAAGAGAGTACATTATCCGTGAATGTCTATCTACTCGAAATGGAATCCACCTACAATAACCTGTTTCTATAGCGACGCCGTCAACGAGGACAACTTGGCGAGCAGAAATCTCGTGGCTGAAAGGCAGTACACCAAATGCAATCCAGTTACCCTGTTGTCCTTTTCTGGCTTAGCTTCTGAACTTTTTTAAAACTGACAAGAGAGAAAAGGAGACTCGGATTTTTTAGACTCATACGGTATACAGAACAGATAAGAAATATACATGGTTTCGTGGAAAATAACAGCATGTAACATTTAAAATTTCTATTAGTTTTCTATTATTGGCGATTAATTCTGGTGTATTGTCCAATAAAATATGGAAATGAATACTGTTAAAAATAATTTCAATATGACTATTTCTACTAACAATTTAAAACATAGAAGGGTAAGCGTCGTATAAAAGTAGTCACTGATTATAGCTGTTAATTGTTTCATCCGCTGGCAAAAAGAATGGGACAATGGAGAAACAGGCAGGAGTGTTTACAACGTTTTGCCTAAAGTCAAGACAACTCCTACTCCATGGCAAAGGCCCGAAATAATGTTCGTCACGGGCCACGGCCCATTTCCGACATATTTTAAACGATTCAACATCAGAAACAGCGATTCCTGAGGCTGCGGAAACCTGGGAAACTCCTTACACTATACTACAAGCTGCCTGTTTACAACCTCATACCACCTAACAAAACCGTCAGCTGACTTACAACCACTTTGGTGGAAAAGAGTTATGAACAACAACAATTCTA
This sequence comes from Araneus ventricosus, assembly GCA_013235015.1. Lineage (NCBI taxonomy): Eukaryota > Metazoa > Arthropoda > Arachnida > Araneae > Araneidae > Araneus > Araneus ventricosus. Next base: position 36,262 of record BGPR01005627.1, read on the forward strand.
GGGCGAAAATCAGAAAACTCATCCACTTCATCGCGGAAAACGAAACTCTCTTATTTCCAAAAGATGGTGACAACAACTAGCCACAGACTCAATAAACCCTAGGTACTCATCTTCTCTCTTCTCCCGTACATAAGGCAACACCTTCTCAAATTCAACAACACAAAGCCTTTAAAGAACTAACAGTTAAATTACTAAATATTATATTATTTTTTTCTAAATGTTCTATTTTTTTGTATCCTCATATATAAAATGTTTTTTTTTCTCTGACTTTTTCAATTAAGTTTCACGCATACCCAACCAACCGACAGGGAGCCGTCCTTTATCCGAGTTCGGGGGTATGCTGTGGTGTTAATTTAAGTGTATACATCCACACGTAGATGTATCTGTACTTTTGTGAGGATCCAAACGAAAAATATATGAGAGGGTGCCAAGGAGCCGGCTGTCCCCATTTTTTTAATTACATACTGATGTTCATAATATAGATTTCAACGTGAAGAGCTATCGTTAAAACAATCATCCAACATTGAAATAAAGTCACAACTGCATTTTTTTAAAATGCTGAATGAGATAATTTCTTCTTGCATATCATTACCTTGTCTCCTTATATTTATAATACTTTCATGTTTATCGCAGTTATCTTTTATTATTATCCAGTTGCATAGATCATACGATTATTTTAACTATTTCAGCTCCTCCAACTTCTCCGGTTGTGCAAGTAGTTGAGTCGACTAAAAATTCTATCGACATTAAATGGGAGAAAGATCCGAAAGATAAATCTGCAATAACAGGTAATGAGATTTTGTGGTCCAAGTTCTTTAAACATGGTTTCTTATTTTTTTTTTTAGTTCAAATCCTCAGCTATGTGTTTGCCTGCGTGCGTGTGTATGATTGCTGATCTTCCCGCGGTCGATGGAGTTGGTATGCTTCTATGTTATATGAATAAAAATAAACGCTTGAGTGTGCTTTTTGGGGAAAGATTTAATAGACCATTTCAGAAACATTAAACCATTAATAGGTATTTATAGCCATTTAATAGGCATTTAAATACTGTTTCTGGTGTCCAAATATCTAGCCAAATTAAGCCACCGATTGCTACTGGAAGAAGATTCATAATTTTATGAATTTTATGAATTCATCATCATTTTATGAATAAGGATCGTAAAGTCACTAGTCATGAAATTTGGCTGTCACAAATTGGGACCATTACCCATTTCAATCACGACATTCGTCAAGAATAAAATAAGCCATTTAGACAACGGTGGAGAGGACATGGTGGTCCCATACATTGGCTCACATGATCGCCGGACCTATCCTATTTTTATTACCTCATCTGGAATCACTTGAAAGCTCCAGTGCATGATTACCCCACAGACAGTGCTGAATATATTGTTGAACTCATATTTACCCCTACCAAGACGAGTTTAAATACGTATTTAAGTACAGGATTAACCTAAATGATTCGTCGGGTTTCAAAACACTGTGTATTGAGAGGTATACGACCTACAAAGACGTTCCTAAAGGCATTCCTACTCAAATACGGAAAAGCTGCACCTAGTCATTTGTAGTATGTACCAGAAACTTAGTGAGTGTATGTATCTTTTCATGTATCACCCGTCTTTGTACGTCGTATACTTGTAAATAAATAGCCCTTTGAAATCCGACGAATCATTTAGGCTAACCCTGTGCGGTGGATATATTCCAAAAAATCCACCGATATCAGGACTTCCTTTAAACTTAATGCATTTTGTAAATTTATTTATGATTATTGATAAAGTTATGTTCTTCGTATACACCTGTTCCTCTCTTACGCTCTTTGTAGGCAAGGACGCGATGATGACTTCTCCGACCGGATGTTGCGGCCTAATTGCGATACGTCGTAGATCTCTCTACCGTCTCCAGAATTACTAGTGCAAAAATTCATCAATTATGCTTGTTAACAAACGAAAAATATATATGTGCATTTCTAACAGCCAATTACTGAAACTTCCTGTAGCAATCTGAGGATTCCGCTCAATGCTTGTTTCATTTAATACTTACATCAAGTGACTATCTTTTTAATGATATCCGCTGGAGAAATTAGGTGAAAAGACGCGATTGAACAAGTTATAGATTTACAATTGTTTCTCGATCAAATAGTTTTCTTTGAACTACTCGAAACAGGACAACTAATTAGATTTTTCTGACATATGTCCATAAAATAGGAAATTACTTTCTTGAAACAGATTGAAGAAACCTCTAAACTTCCCTGATCGAAGGTTTCTGTCAAATTTTCTGATAAAATGGGTTTCTGTAAATATTTCCTTGAAACTCTGTGGAATAAATTTGCGTTTATATGTGTATAGATAAAAGTTAAGCAAATTTAATTAACTTGCAAGCTAAAGAAATTGAAACTACTCCATACATTTTTTTTCAAACTTTGCCCATCACTACTATTAAGAATAAGGAATGTTTTATTGTAGGTTTTTGACGATAATTAAATAGTCAATTTTTTATCAACTAAAAACTATGTTTCCAAATATGGAAAAGCTTATTTAGTTTTTAAAGTTGGCACTCCTATTGAATGAATATAGTGTAGATGTAGTAAATAATTTTATTTATTTTCCTCTGAGTAACCATTGACAATGCTTAATTAAAATTTGTATGGTTCTTTAAAAGTTAATAAGTCTTTAAAAATAGTGTGGTGCAACTCATTCTCAAGAACAGAGAATTTTATTATAATATTTTCTATAATAAATGCATAAAATATTGCATTACGTAGGGTTTAAATATTTATAAAACGGATATAATAAAACAGATATAATAAATATATAATCAAACAGCTATAATGAATATACAGCAAAACAGAATGTAACAAAATTCCTGATAGAACACTTGTTATCTTGGTTTTTATATAAAATTTTTCTTTAAGCTAAGTAAAACCAGCAAGCTAATTAGGTCTACCACATATGTCACTTAAAATCTGAAATATCAATAAAATATTGTGAGAAAGGTTGTTGTTAACACTGTAAGCATCTTGATCAGAGGTTTTCTACCAAATTTTCCGATAAAGTGGGTTACTGTTTCTTTAAATGTAAATTGCGTGTAAAATTGGAATTGACTTTCATGACATGTTATAAATTGTATGGAGTCAAATTTTTTTACTCCTATCTTTTACAGCGTATGATTAATTCTATTTTACAGTAACAGGGAATTCATAAAATCAACTAATTTCTGTCTATTTATTAGTATTTCGACATTAGCACTTAAAAATGGAAACTCTGTGAAACAATAAAGTGAGTCATGTTGTTACACTTCTGGAATTATTTGAAAACTGAGGTAGTTTAGTGCTAAAGTTCTAGCCTAGGTACCGGAAGATTCCAGACATGAACCAGCTGTTTTCAACAAATGATCAGCCATACATGGCTATGGAGCAGAACGTCTTACCCTGATTTATTCTGTATAAGTTGTGCCGTCTCATGTGCTATCCTCGTCATCTGACAACAGCTCAGATTTACGAAGTTCGTTCCAATAGAGATATTGTCATAATTTTAAACGAGACATTAGAACAAATAAGCTTAGTGCTGGAGTTCTTTCCTTGGGAATTAGCTGGTTACGTATGGTAAAAATTCAATTTGTGATAAAAAAAAAAAATCCATAGTAATGAATAAAAATTCGCTAACTTCAATGATTTTTTATATTTTTTAAAAGAAATTTAAGAATACTGGTACTCATTAAGTAATTAGAAGATAATACTTGCAATATCTCTCGATTGTCCTTGGAGGTACAGTCGCCGAAAAAAAAAAGGAGCCACCCAGATTATTCTGCGATCGTTCATTGAGCATTAAAAAAAAGTTACCGATCTTCAGGAAGTAACGTATGCTAAAAGATACTATGCTTAGAAATTTCATAAGGGGTCATCTAAATATTTGAAATTGCACTAACTTCAAAATTTTCAATAGCGACACCCATTTTTGATGTCATAAATAAATTTCTCATGAAAAAATACCCAAATAAATAAATTTTGGCTAATATGCCATTAAGATATTCGACAGTTTGTGTTCTAAATAGAAAAGGGGTCGTCTTCACATTTAGATAAAGAAGTTCTCTGCTACCTTTCAAATATTATTTCGCGCTTCTAATGTTATTTTTAAAGTAGTGATCTACATTTTACAATCGGCAAAACTTGATACGTGAAAAATTTAATAGTGTAATAATTCACCACTTTAATTTATGAGATTTTATTTTATATATATTTTAAATGTTTATATATTTAAATTTTATAAAATAAAATGGTGTAATGATTATATTTAATAATGAAAACGTTTCCGAAATATATGATGCCACCTTAAGTGCATCGTTTTACAGCGAAAATAGAAAATTCAATGTAACTTCAAAACTTCTCGTAGGAATATGCTTAGGCTTATCAAATGACCATCTGCTTCGATTACTGTTAAAATTTATAAGTGTTGCTATTTAAAAAAAATTTTTAAGATCAACTTTGATAAAATATTCCACATGCTCAAAATTATTTTAAAATAAAGAGTAAAAGTGTAAAATTTGCAGAATAAATCATACTACTACATAAAAAAATTCTAGGTCAATAGTCATATTATTTCTCAAGATACCAATAAAAGTTCAAAATTTTACTTTAACATTAGAAACTGAAAATTCCATTTGCTTATAATTGCGAAACCAAAAATTCTGGGATGATGAAACTTGGTAGTACAGCATAAATTGTTATGTAGTTTCGAAATTGTTTAAGAAAAATGTGTGCTTCCATTGGAAATATTGAAGTTAGTGCTATTATAAATATGTGTATGGCCCCTTACGAAAATTTTAAACATGAAACCTTTTACTAGACCCTATTTCCTGAAAATTTGTACCTTCTGTTTTAATACCCAATGAACGATGGCAAACCCTTTTTTTCTTCCGCAACTGTACTTCACTACCACGGTTCTCAGTCGGTCTACTCATCTCACATGGAGTGAATTAATAGAACAGGTTATACTTGAGAAAAAGTGAGTTAAGTTATTAGAAAATAGACAAATTATTTCAAAGAGCAGAAAGAAATAATAATCCTTTACTGGTAGAGCATTTGAGATATCGTATGAAAAGACAAATATTCTTCTGGTACGGCATATATGTCGACTGCTAAGTTAAAAATTTAGTTGCTTAATGTTTTAAATTACTATTTTTGCAACATATGTAGAGCATTTCATTACAAAGTGTTCAAAAATTTAGGAGTTTATTGCTTAAAGAGGAATGGGAATAATTTAGCCATACACAGTGGTAGACAGCCTTGGAGAACCTGCATGCTATACGAATAATTGCAACAAATATCTTGTAAGTCATCATTGGCGGCCTATTGATAGGCATATATCTAATCTCTAAAAGTCTGGACTAAAGATTTGCCAAATATTTCTGGAGGAAATTTTAATATAATCTTTTTGATGAAAACAGATACAGTAGTCGCTGCGGCTCGCAGTGTATTTCCTTCGGTAATTTAGTTCATGGTGTTCCTCGAAACAGAAACGTGATTTTTGGCAGCGCTGAATCGAGTTTGTTAATCTCCTGTATGTAACTGGGCCTAATGTTGCTTAATTAACTTTTCCAGTATCACCTGAAGGAACTGATGTAAGACACCTCCGTGAATAATGATAAGGAGGTTATATCTCTAACTCCAAAACTGTCATAACCGTCCAAGATACGCCGAGAATCTTCCAAAATATTCAATATTCCATACGTCTAAAATTTCAGGCTTATATTGCAATTTTCAAATGCACCTATTCTTGTACGAAAAGAACCAGTTTTTCACTGACTAGGTATTGTTTCTTGTGTTTTAATCACGATAGAAAATGGTGGTGACGTCTCCTGTGCCTGCGATGCCATATTATTCAGATTTGTCTTTCAGCAACCCACCCCTTTCAAAAATTATGCGTGCTTTAATAAAACACCCTGTAGATGTAATTCATATACAATGGTATACTATTTTGCTGACGATATGCTTTATTTTTCAAAAATTGCTTTCTATGATATGTTGTAATATTTTTCTGCATAACTATGCCATTTGTATTTCGATTCTCCTTACGCAATATAGCAATAACATCTCAGACGTCGTAAAGAAAATATTTTTAAAACAGATACATAGAATGAGATTATATTATTTTCCTGATGATATGTTTTTTTTTTCAAAAATTGAATTCTAACGTATCTTTGCAGGAATTTTCTTTATAAGTATACAATTTGGATTTCTATTCTTTCTATTCAATATAGCAATTCTATGTAATATAACAATTTTATGTAATATATTAAAGCAGTATAAAGAAAGATTTTTTTAGAACAGCCGCAAAGTACTTTAAAATTTAAATAAATTTACCGCTAAGGACATAACCCGAGTTAACTCGTCCTCAATACCGTAGGTTACAAAATAACTCGATCCTTAAGCGGTTAAAATAGAATCACACATTTCTCTGTATAATATTTCAGCTAAAAAAGTACCATAATTGTAAATTTATAAATAATTAACTTTTGATATTAAATCCTTCAGAACTTATTTGCGCATGCAGTCTTTCACGTTAACCAGATCCACATTAACCACGATTGGTGTAGCTTACTTCGACGCAAAATTTGCAGATAATGACCATGCTGGCATTACAGAATGAAAATGACACATTTTCTTTCTCCACAGAATATACTTTACATTACAAAACCGATGATGGTAACTGGCAGCACGAAAGGTTGAGCAGCGACGCAGACAAGCACACGCTGAGGAATCTCCGTTGTGGCACCAAATACCACCTATACATGACAGCCTCCAACAGCCTAGGAACCGGCGAACCCAGTGAAGCTGTTCCAGCACGCACCAAAGGAGCAGGTACTTTCAGTTTCTTGTTTCCTTACCTAATAGTTTGGATAAAATTTGCTTTCTTAGGTTATATGAGATTTGACAAGAACCATCACGTCATCAACCATGTTGTTTTTTTTATTTCTTCGGGATATATGGACCAAAGTATTCGAAACCAAAGTATTAATGAAATGTTTGAATACATTTTATTAAATACTTTATTCAAGTTACGGAAGACTTTTTTAAAATAAATTTTGATTTACAATAAAAGACAATATCAACTTTTTATAAAAATAAATATTTTTATAAATAAAAAATTATCCACATCCTTAGGCAACTTATAAAGGCTATATAATCGTGGCTCAATAGCTAAATCATAAACTGCAAGAAATAGGCATATAATTGCACTTGGGAAGATGTTTTGAATGAAATTAAGAATTATATTTTATGTTGTTTGATTCAATAAATGTGCTTCTAAAAATGTTACCAAGTCTAAAGATTTATGCAATCATCCAGTTCAATTAGTCATATGTAATAAAATATTTTTGTCACAATAATATTTTCAGAAAAAAGGGTTCCACTCTTCATCGACTAAAACTGAAAGAGTTATGAAACTTTTTCCTCGAATACGGTTCTGGCAGACGAAAACCAATTACGAGTAAGGACTTTTAGGCAATGAAAACCTTTCTCGATTTTGTCAAAAATTTGTCACAGATATACAAGTCTGGAGATTAAACAAAACACCAAATTTCTTTCATTTTAAATTTTTATACGGAATCTAAAATTTTGTTACAAAAATCGCATGCAGAATTTCATTTATCCATGAAGACTATTTGATTTTTCAGTAATCTTTCTCTTATGTGCTTGAAAGCGCAAACACTTCCCAAAGATGAATTTCGTCAAAAATGGTGAAAGAAATCTGCACTCTGATGTTAAAACCGATTAACAGATTTCATATTTCCCGCTTGTTCTGCTTCTAAATTATGACATTCGTAAACATGCATGGGCTTTTCGGCTTATAGGAGAGGTTCCATGGAGATTGGTCAAACTGAAAATTTTGCTTAATATTATAAGCTTGTAATTTCATAATCTACAATTCGTTAATTTTACTCTGTCATTTTAACATGCTTATACTAAATTCACACCCAAGTTTAAGATTAAATCAATCTTTAGCCTCAAGTCTTATCGTAAAATGAGATAATTTAGCCGTTTTAACGCAAGATGAAATATCAAGAAAAGAAGTTTCCAGAAAGTTTTGGTCCTAAACATTTTATAAGATTAAGAAACTACGGAATAAATTTCTGAGACAGAAGGAGTAGTCTGAAATGAGATAAGACGAAATCGGAAATAGGATTTCTCAAAAAGGTTTATTTATTGCTTAGCTTTTCCGATGTGTAATGAGTAAAATTTTCTTTTTTTCCCTAAAGATGGGAGGGGGAAACGAATAACATTAAACATAACTATTTTTTAGGGATGTAAGTCTCGTCTGTAGAAAGCATTCCCTGCGTAGCCTCTTGTTAATGTGGTTATATATCTGAAAAGTTTTATTGTGGGAAGTATAAAGGATGTTTCAGAAAATTATTAGAATAACTTTTGCTTAAACAATTAATAAATGCAGCAAAAATGCATTACTGAAATTAATTCCTGTAAATGTGGAGTTTTTTTCGCTTATAAAGTTTTATCACTATTCTGGAAGGGCGCCTGCCTTGAGTAAGAGCATCACAAGTTACACGGATAAGTAAGTAAGCTTTTGGTACCCCTTAAGGCTTAATAATAGGGCTGTATCTGATAAATAATCCCATCGCCGATAACGGGGAGTACCACCTTGTGAGAGCTCGAAGCATAAGGTACTCGTAATAAGGTACATTTTACTTTTGTTCTCGAAGCTGGCACACAAAATGTTGCCCTTTCACGTTCCAATGCAAAACTGATTGTATAACATTCCTGATCTACCCTTTAAGTCTTTCGGAATCATTTCTGATCACCCTGCGTTATCCTTATGTGACAATTAGCGTGCGATCTTTTAGGTGAAAAAAAATAACTTTTTTATAAAAATAGTAAAACTGAAATTCACACACGCGCAATCCAGTTTATCATATCCCAACAAATATTTGGAAAGGCATATCTGAGTTATAAATTTAATTCTAACTGTGCTGAATATCGGCCGTAACGTAAAAACATTGGTCATATACATAATTACCATCGAACCGAAAATTGTCTCTGCAGCTTATCCATCTATTGTCTTATAAAAAAAGACGTTTGTTTCACTTCTTAATTATATTGTGTTTCTTTTAAGAAAAGATTATCTAACATACGTATTATCTATATATTTATCTAGAGCACCATTTAATGAAAAGAGCCACCAAAATCATAAGCTTTAATGCTACTTTTTCTATCATTACTGTGTATTAAAATGTCCTTCAGTAGATCAGAAACTGGTATACCGAGGTTGTTGTTAAGTAACTAATCACTCGGTTAGGTCCTACTAGGTCCTTGAAGATGAACTATTTTTCTTACAAGTGAGACACAAATATGAGACACTTTAACCTTAAAGTCTTCCATATATTGAAATTAATTCAGACTTCTATCTCAGGCGATACCTAGGGACTTTTAAGGTCGAGGTGACCAATAGAAAATACGGGACTTCCCCTTTATCACGAGTCCTTGATCTACTAGACCTGGTGAGAACTACTTAGTTCGAACCGCTATTACAGTGCATTAAAATGTTACATCAAATGAATTAGTAGCAGTTACTATTATTGCTTAGCTTTTCAAAATTAAGTAGTTACAACAACTAGTATGTAACTTCTTAATTTTGAAAAGAAACCGAACTGATAGAAATTTAAAGAAAGTGCCATTTTATCTGCAATGTCGGAACACTGCTCTCGAAGAAAGAAAGAAAACATTACCCTAATTTCCATATCAGAACTCGATTCCGTTATAATTTGAATTCCGTTGATCAATAAGCGAGGGCCCGGCTACACGTATTGTTTCTCAATTAGATTTTTTTCAAATTAGTTATATCTTCTTACTCGTGTTAGTCTTCCTAAATAACACCAGATTATGTACAATATTGCTAAGATATCTTCACGATATTGTACAGCAATCAGAATATCAGACAATGTCGCAAAAATATTTCAAAATATCTTTTTGCAAATAGGGTTATCCTATTCCTTTCCTTCCAGCTCCCATGTCACCACGTCAATCAGCCTTCATTCAACTCAACAGCACTTCGGTGACCTTGAACCTCGGCGCGTGGCAGAGCGGGGGATGCGCAATCCGTCGCTTCGTCGTCCAGTATCGCCCCAAGTACCAAAATCAATTGATCACCATACCAGACAAACTTGACATACCAAGAGACACTTATGTGGTCAGGCCTCTCTTGCCGGACAGAGAGTACGTTGTCATGGTGACGGCCCACAGTGAAGCAGGTCTCACTCAAGAGGAGTATTCCTTCAGAACACTTCATGCATCTCTGACTGGTGGGTTGCCTGCTTTATACTCTTTTTTTCTTGACAAATGTGGATTGATTGCATCCCTAGAAGAATAAGAATTGGTGGACTTATTGACAAATTGATTAATACTTGGGTGTTAAAGAGCACAGATGATTTTTTATACATGAAATTACTTGTGGGTTATTTGGTTCTAAAAGGTTGCATCTGTATTACGTGGTTTCTTTATCTTTCATCCCCCACTACCCTTTTTCCAGCGAAAAAAGTATTCACGACACCAAAATATAGAAAATTAAGCAATAATTAGTAACATGTAGAAATAAATTAATTTTAAAATGATTAAACAACTCATTTTAATTTAAGTCTCATAAGTTAGCTATTATTCATTATTGAAGAAGCCTTGATTGAATGAACTTTGGTTTCAGTTCAAAAACTAATGATTTCAAAGAAATTTGAATTAAGTTTATTTTGACGACCAATTCACTATAGGAAAGTAGAAAGTTTTAAAATTCTTTTCAAAACATTTTGACAGGTCCCACCTCATCCCCAGCTTACGGGAAACGAGAAACTGACCTACCTTTCTACAAGAACTTCGCCCTCGTCATTCCAGTAGTGGTGTCGTCTCTGGTCTTAGTGATGGTCATCTTCATCGTAGCTGTTTGTCTTAGGAAACATTCTCAAGACAGAAGAGGTAGATTTTTTTTTTTTTTTTGACATCAAGCATAAATTTTTAGTTAGTCCTATTTTTGTTGTTAACATTCTTTTTCTCGACCAGTTCAAAGCCAATAAGGTTACTCATGAAGTTCTCTCATGCTAATTTAAATGCAGATTTCATTTTAACTAGAAAGCAACTGTAAATTTAATATATAAATGAAATAATTTTGATATAAATAATTTTTCTACCAATAGATTATGTATATTCGAAATTATTTCATTAATATAAATAGTTTCTAACTAAACGCAGTTAACAAAAATTGTTTTTTGAATTCAAAATACTGATATTTTTGTATTTTATTCTCCCGAATATTTATTGAACAGCGTAGCATTTCATACTGCATTTATTAAGAAATTATTATTAACATAAATTGATGAAGTTGAGTTTTAAATAAGTAAATCTGTATCTTTTGAGACGGAAATATTTTAGATGAAGGCATTGAAATTAATATCTTCCGAATTCAGATGATTTTTAGTGGAAGCTTCTTAAATAAATAGGGAGGCACGTATTAGAATCTAAAGCACGAATAAATTTATTTTCAGAGAAAAAGCAGACGGCATAAATTATCTGCAAATACTTCAAAAATATGTACTAAAACCTCATTAAACTAATGACTGCCAATTATTATTTAAAAAAGGACATGTGTTTCATACTATTAAAGGTAGAGAACATCGTTACTCAAAGTGTAAAACGTCGTATATTGAGTATTCCACGAAGTTGAAATCCATGTTTTGGTACCTCTTAATATTGCCAACGATGCCAAGTCGCCAATATTAAAAAGCAAGATGGCTGCTAAAGTAAAAAACACAATAAGAAAATCATATTAAAGATTAAATTGAAAGTTTAAACGAAGTTTCATTTTTCTCATTCATGGATTTATTTTTTATTTTTTTAATTTTCGCAACTTTATAGATTGTGTTTTCTCTGTGTACCATATCTTAACCCTTATCAGCCATCTTCCCTTTGGGCACTGGCGACTTGGCATCCTTTGGCGATATAAAGGGTAACGAATAGTGGTTTTCAAACAAACGGAATTTTTGATAAACGACATTTTGCACTTTGAGTGTGCATTTGATAACAGGTTAGAAACAAGGAGAACTTGACTGAGAAGGTTTAATACTTTTACCGTTTATTCTTCACCTTCAATCTCAGGGTTGTCGTTTGATTCGTTCTGTCAAATAATCTCTTAATTGTGTAAAACTAGGAACAAAGGAATATCAAAGATTTCACTTGGCTCAGTCTTCGCCACAAAAATTTTAAATATATGGAATTACAGTTTCATAAGAAAAATAGCAAATGGTTGTTGGTCTAATCTGCATATATATGTTTTAATAAGCCCCTTTTAAATTAATGAAAATGTTTTTTTTAATTTTGCTGTAAAATACGAAGAAACGTTTGCTATAAACAAATATTATTTTCCCCAATTAATTTCTTTTATTCAAATGGATATTATTTAATTCAAAGTGATGATTCGTCTTATTTATGAATATTTTGATCTTTTAAAATATTTTTCTTCTATAGAAGAATTCCTCTATAAAATGACAAAATATTTGTTTCAATTTGTCTAGTTTTCTTTTTTAGTATCTTTATTTATTTATTGATAAAAAATTCCTCGAACAAAACAAGACACAAAATTTTAATCTCACGCTCCTCATTTTTTACCGACAGTTCTGTAAATGTATGCAAATCAATATAAATAATATGGGATTAATAACTTGAACCCTTTGAGGATGACTGTCACACGAGTGTGCCAGCTACTTCGTAGCGCTTAGCGTGTGGCCGCCCTCAAAGTGCTCTAATACTTAACCCCTTAACCTGTTTGCCCGTGTGCCGTACGTGCATCGAATAATCGATTTTGACGATTACAATACTTTCTCTTTGTATACTTCATATACGAGAAAGTAAAAAAAGCCTCTTCAACTCTAAACTGTAAAAAATAGCTTATTTATTTAAATGATTATAGTATTATTCAAAACTATTAGATTTTTAGTATCAAAATGCAAGTGATGCAATAAACGCAATGTTAATTATTGCGTAGTGTCGAATTTAATTCAATGCTTTCAAGGCGTCTATGGACCTAAGTTTTAAGCGATCTTAACTAAACACACACATGCACAAAGAAAAAAAAATTGGTGCAATTTCAGAACGATTCTTTTTTCCAAAAGACAGCTATATAATGAAGAAGAGTTATAACTCGAAACGCTACACGTTAAAAAAAGTTAAATAACAGGTACCAATTATTTCTTATTCCTTAAGATATGCTCGGAGATCTGATTTTGAGACACAGCAGAATAAAAAATTGCAGTTTAATTAGTACTCTTAATTCTTGAACATTGAAATAAACTTTAAAAATCACTTTAATCCGTGGAATTGAAGGAGGCAATAGATAATTCTTAAGAGTTGAAAACGTAATTACTCTCTTAATGCAAGAAATTGAAAATCCGGTTTAAACTTTAAGTAGTTTTAGATATTCTTCATATAAATACATTCTGAATCTTAAAACATTTTAAATTATATTATAGAACTTGTAGATTTATTTCCTTAATTATGTTATAGAACTTGCAGATTTATATCCTTAATTATGTTACAGAACTTGTAGATTTATTTCCTTATTATTATTTTATATATTGAAATCTTACTGTCTGTACTTCACTCCAGAAACAAAGTTAGAAGTAATATTTTGTATATTTATTTCACATTTTCATGCTATGTTTAACGTAATGTTTTTGAATATTGTAAAGATGCAATTTTGCAATCAATTTTCATTCCACTCTAGATGCACTGGAGTATAAAAAATTCGCACATTTGTACATTCCTAGTAGCAAAACAATTTGTTACTCTTCGAACTTAATTGCAAGTTAATTAATTAATTTTTATTAAAGTTCGACACTCTTGTCACCATTTGTCACTAAATATGAGAAAAAATTGATTACGAGAATATTTTATATAAATATATCTATGAAACATCAAGCATATTAAAGACTATAAAAATAAAAAAAAAATTTAAAAAACATGCTTTTATTTGTGTACTGAAAAGCAGAAAATATTTCCTTCATTAAATACATGGTCGTGAAACTAAATCGTGAAAGCACACTACTCTACAGAAATTAGTTGAAGAGGTGTATGCTTCAATCTCAACCGGTGAAGAATTAGAGGACACTTTCCAGTAATCTTCTCCATATGGTCTTCTCAATAAGATAATTAGAATAATTTTGATTGGATACAGCGGATATTATGTTGTAGGGAGGTCAAAGGTAATGATACTGCTGGCAACTTTCTAACGAGGGGTCACAAGCTTGGCTTAAAAATTATTTGAAGTTAGATGTTGAAAACCAATTTTCACCCTCTAACTTCTAAGCTATTGCATCTAAGAAACACTTGCTCTAAATAAGTTGTTCGTTACAGTGAAGCGATAATTTGTCTAATCTGAATTGTCTTTCTATCTTCAATCGCAAGGAGATAAGAATATGAAAATATCACCCCACCACAATCATTCCCAACCCCTTTCAGCAGCATGGCCCATCCACGAATCCGGCAGCGATTTTCACTCTCTCAACAACGTAGTTCTTTAAATAACTCGCACCTGACTTATTGGGCGATGGTCAGTTAAACTATAGTCATTTATTGGATAAGCTAAATAACCATAAATTCTTTTCGGGAAAAGCAACGGTATTTGAATATTCAAATTAATTCATTCTTGGGATGGCTTACCAGATTTTTAGATCTCTCTGTGGCCTGATGGCTTAGTTAAGCTTATAATTTTATCTATATTAACGTGCAGTTTTGAATATGTACAAGGGATATTTGGGGATGTATTCCATAAGCTAGATCGAAATCAAATGGCGAGATCTGCATGTGAGGTAGTTGCCACTCTTGAAGATTCCACACAATTGTAGAATGGAAAATTTTCATATCAATGAATATAACATGCATTTGGTTCAAATACACGGCAGGTCTTCACTGGAATCTGATTTTGAACCTGCGACCTTCCTGCCCGGAGCTGGACCTAATCCACCGCCGCTTTGATGCAGCTTAAGCTTAGTGAAAAGTTATTATGTGTTTGACCCAGAATGGGCAATATATTGACTCCTACTATAAAAAAATCCCAGAAAAAAACAAAATAAAAATGTTTTTCCTCTTTGTGGTCTTTTATAAATATAGCACTCTTTTGGTTGGATGGATCCGGTGATGGTTATTTAATTAAATAAACCAAACCAAACTATTCGTTAACTTTATACAATTTCCCATTCAAGGCATATCTGAAATATCCTTGAATTCGGGATAAAAACAAAATCATTTCATGTAGGAGAAAAATATAGTTATAAATAATTTCACTAATTATAAACTCTTTGTGAAACGTATTTTTAACATATTTTTTCCAAATTTCAAATAAGTGTTAAAAAAGTAGATAGATTTATATAGTTATAAATCAATTTTTCCAAGATTAAATCTACTTAAATATAATTTTTATATTTACATTAAAAGTTTAAGGTATAAAAGCAAATTATTTGCAATCGCTTCATTGATTTGCATAGAGCAAAATCTGACGAAAGCTAATTTTCTTACTTTTCAGAATACGAAATGCGAAAGCCTTGCAGCGATTCTCTTATGATGAGTGATCTTGGCAAGCAAGTTACAGAAAAGCCTTTGAAAACGTCTCATTATTCTTGTCCATCAGGTAATTTTGAAATCTTGAGAGCTTTTGAAACTTTATTTATTCTCCCTCGAATAATAATGCATTGTGCTCAAAAGTTAGGATATATTCATGAGATTTCTTTACTCTTCCCTTTTAAACCTACGAAATGTGTCACATTTCTTTTTTGTAAGAGGTTTTATTGTTTTCTTGCATGCATTCTGCGATTGTAAATCGAATTGAGGTGTAACAACATGAAATTTATATACAAATTACTTTTTGCATATGGTAAATGGGATAATTATTTACAACTTGGACAGTTAATGCATCCCAATCAATATTTTTATTCTGCTGTATTTATAATTATCCTGATTATATTGTAAGAATTAGACTGCCTAATGTTAAAATAGATATAATTAAAAGGAGCGCCTGTGACTGGTTTTTACACCATTTATGCATGTTTCCAAAGATTTAACACAGGATAAACTTTTTCCTGAAACATTCATTCAACATAAAGAAGAGCCATTTTTATAAAACTAAAAGGAACTTTAACCTGATTGATGATTTTTACATTTTTCACAAACGTAAATCTTGTTTACCGTATGGTTAGTATACAGATTGCCCTAAAAAGTGGAACAGGCATTTATTTAGTTAAATATTATACCTAGACATATATTTCTAATTGCATGTTTCTTCAAATAAGGTAGGAATATATATGGAAACGCTTTGCATAAAGTGGGTAAAGTTAATAAAAAGTTAGTCAAATTAAATTTTTTAAGGCCCCTTAGAGTAAAAGTGTCAAAAAGTAAAATATTCCTCTCAGATTCATTTGTATATAAACTAGGGTTCTATCTACAAAATTTGCAGAGATACACTAATTTCTAAATTTAAGGGGGCATCTCAAAAATTTTAATGAAGATGTTTATTGCAGAAATCCAAATTTATTAAACATAGAAAAATTCGAAATACAATTATTTGTTTAGTCGAATATCATCGTCATGAGATAAAAAAAAAAGTTGTTTGGGGGTTCGTATTCGCTTTTTATGTTGCCTAGACACAAACATATCTGTTTTCTTTGTATTCCATTTTCTTTTGTTAGCAGTCACTCAACGAAAAAAGTTACATCGTTAAGTTTCTAAAATACAATTTAAATCATTTCAATTAGAAATTTGATTTATTTAAAGGCAAAGCTATTTTTGAAAAATTGTATTTCCGTTGTATTATTTTAATATTTTTGCAGCACTACTTTTTTCTGAGCAAATGAGCCGACACTGTTTTGGATAGTTATGGAAGGTCCACATTATGTATACTTTTATGTTATATACTTTTGTAAATAATTCAATTAATGCAGTATTTGACCATTTCTTAAATTTAATAAGAATTAATAAATAAATTGTTATTTCTTGATTCCTGCCTCATTGAAATATGTGTATTTTTCCTTAATAGCATATCGAATTACTCGATCAAACAAAAGTGAGAGGTATGAAAATGTGGTGCAAGTCAATATCATTGCCTTATAATATCTCAGTTGTCATTTATATAAGTTTTTTAGATAGAAGCCTGCAACTTCGTATGTTTATACATGAATGAAATTGAATCATTTTACTAATTGACATTTTTTCGCTATGGGGGGCTGTTTAAAAATTTAATTTTTTAAACTTTTCATTATAAATCTTCACAGAAGCCAAAGTGTTTTTCATACAAATTTCCATCTTATTTTTTTAAATTTTGTAATTGGAAGTATGCGTCTAGGTGCAATATTTAACCGGGAGGACGCGTGCTACGAATAGCAACGCGAAGACGCGCAAAGGGGTGTGCGATACCCCAATTCGTTATTTAAGCAAAACTAGAAACATTTTTTTGCAGTATCTGTTCTAACTGATTCATGTAACAGTTATAGTTATACAAGAACAAATTTTTAGACGAAGAATTTAATAAATAATACATTATATTATTCAGCGCATTGCGAACATATAAAAAATTTATATTTCTTACATCCGTGTTTTCAACATTTTCTTTATAGCAAAGAATCATCAATATAATAGTTTTTATACAATTTGGATAGAAAAATACTGCTTCTAATTTTCTTACGTACACAGGATACTTTTTTTTCCAATTCCAAATAAGAATTCTGATGGGCTTCATCTTTAGATCCAATAAATTTAGGGCGCAATACACTTTAATTTTTCAGAATAGTTTCTAAAATTTTAAGCTTTCCCTCCAATAGTTTTTGTGAAAGCGGATAAGGCATGTACCAGCTGACTGCAGTTACATTACGTCCAGAATAATATAACTTTTGCTTCAATCTCTTGACATTTTCACTTACACTAGTATCCAGTTTAAAAGTCTTGTTCCCACAAAAATCTCCATTTTAGAAATGTAGTATGTTCCTGAATCCGCTTCTTTCCTCACTAAAACTTAAACAGCGAGACAAGATTATTTTCCTGTCCCTAATACGATCGCTCAATTGAACAAAGAAAACTGACGCGAGGACGCGCAAGGGGCTGTTTCACACACCTTATGGTATATCCCAATAAAAAAAATAAAAGAATTTTTCCTGAAACACGTTCCGTCTGTCGAATGTGACCTTAAAGGCAGAGAGCATGGATTTGATTCATTTCAACTAAAGCGAAGTCAGTATTTTTACAGTTAACGTGGCGTGGGGTGTCGGACACCCCCTTGCGCTGCCTCGCGGGTTAAGGAAATACACGCTTGTTCCACTTTTATGGGACACTCTGTAAAAAGCATGTCTGAAAAGTAACTTTACACTTTTATGAAATCATTAAAAATAAACTAACAGATATATATATATAAACTTTTGGTTTTTTTTATTTCATAATTTATGTTTCAAAGGGTTTTTCTTAAAGAAGTGGGCAGTGAATAGCATCATGTCGATAATATTATTATTCTTGTTTCGATATGGCTGTACCACAGGTAATAAACACGAGTTGTTCCGTAGGTTATCGAATTTAAATCTGAAACACAGATATAGCGTAAATTTCTGATTGCATGCAATCCACCCTCAAGAACGATAATTTACGAAGGGCATAACAGATTTGGAACGATTTGTCGACTCTCCAATGCTTCATAGAACCTAACCCCGATGAATATGTCGCATGCTGTTAATCGAAAGCATATTGAAATGTTTTAACCATCAGTTAGTCGCAATCATTTTAATCCTTAAGTGGCTGCAATGTGTCTGAGGGATTTAAATCCATTCTATGATATGCCCATCTAGTTCTGATTTGTTTTCCTTTATAAGGGTAATAATTAATCCTAATGATAATTTAAATGAGTATTCTGAAAGAAAAATTCAAATTGTAATACGTTAAAAAAACGGCTAACTGATGCCTATTTATTAGATACTAGAAAATCACCTGCCATGGTATGACGGGTGCAAATTGCCTCTTCATTCGCGAGATATCCCGTCAAATTTGACGTGTTTAAATAGATATATATGCGAGAGAAATATTTAACATTGATTGAAAACAAATAAAATAAACATATGTTTTATGACAGTAAATATTTTTTTTATTTACATATTTCTTTATTCAAAAAACCTCTTGGTAAACAACATTCCGTGTGAAGTATTTTTCGTTGTTTAACAATTTTATTATAATTCAATAACCATGAAATTCTCAGCTTGTCAAACGTAAGTCAAAAGTTAAAATTTCAAAGGAATTCTTTTTTCGAAATTCTATTCAAAACAAAGCACTTCTCTGCTTGTTAAACGTTGCCAAAAAAATATTAACAAATTATATCATCACGATTGCAATAATCAGATGAATAGTGGCGTCCAAACTATATCAAGCACATGATATACCACTGACGTAATTTACTACTTTCTATTAAAAAACGGAAATTAATTTAAAATATAAGATTTATATAATTTAAAATTTATCGGGAACTATTGATCATAGTGAGATAAATTCTATATCAATCGATAGAAAATTTTATTTCACTATTTCAGAGCTATTAAATTTGAAATTAGAACGACAATTATTCCTTTAAATTTAAAATTACTGAAATTTAGGTTCTTTAACAATGAAATAATACTGTTTAACGTCTCGCAGTGCTATGGCCCTAGTTTTATTGTTGGTGACGTCAGAGCGTTACCGAGAGACAGATCTGGACTATTATTTTAGTAATTGAAACTAACATGTTGAAAAAAGAAAACTTTCTTTATTTGAATAACAGAAAACGTCAACGCGTATTATTTGTTTTCTATTAATATAAACATTTTTTTAAACTATAGTGATACTTTTCGGGCAACCTATATCATTTTTACATGCAAGTGCAGCTTTCCAGCTTCAATAGCAATATGCTGTCGCTTAACAAGCAACAACACCTTTCTCAATTCTTTCAAATAGGAAGAATATATTCAATTTTTCGCAACTAAGAACGAATGTTTTAAATTATTTTTCGCATCTGGTAGGAACGTGCGATTTCATGTTTATATCAGACTTTAAATAAATTCAGAAATATTTTTTACTAGCTGAGAAAAATTTAGTTGTTTCTTTCTCTTTGAAATTTCTAAAAATTTAGATAAGTGGTGTTGTTTAATAAGATAGGATGTAAATCAGTAGCGTTTATGACTAAGAGAAGTAATTTGCCCTTTCAATCAAAATAAAATCTGACAGCAGAAGTGGCCTAATAATAGCGTCTAAGGAGTATATATATAGTAAATTATTATTCACTAATTTTCCTTTTCATTTCTAGGAAACAAAGGAGACTACGCAGAGCCATATACTTGCATTGAATCCATACCCCCTAAACAAGTATGCCCATTTTGTAAGATATTCTGATCTATATTTTTGAATCATAGCATTAATGTTTCTGCCGAAGTTTGAAATTCAGAGATTTTTACAAAATTCTGTGTAAAATATATAATATGTTGACATTAAGGCAACCAGAAACCTTCAAAATTAGTATTTTAAATTTTCAACTAATCAATTTGAATTTTTTCAGGCATTAACAGGAGCACTATATAAGACAAAAGACAAAATTACACTCCAATATATTTATTTATTTCTGAGTTATGGGTATAAATATAATTTTTAATTAGCAGTTAATGGCCTTTATGATAAATGTTCCAGGTGCTTCAATTTTTGTTCAAATTTCAGGACATTTTATATAAGTATAAAGACACATATGGAGAAGAAATTTTGGCATACATATAGAAATTATTTTGTTACTAAAATGTAATTATTTTCTTCCATATCATATATTGGGCATTTTTTTCCAAAATCAATAGTATCCGATTATTATGTGAGTTCATTTTTAAATTCCTTTATGAAACATAAAAAATAATCCCAATTTTGGTTTGAAAAAGGTCAGAGTAACTAATTTTAAAAATTAGAATGATTTCGAGTAATTTTGGAGCTGCTGGAACATTTGTCGTAAAGGCTATTAATTGTTATTAAAAATTACATTTATATCGATAACTCAGAAATAAACAAACATATTGCAGTGAAATTTTGTATCTTTTCTTTTATAGGCTGCTATTAATGCCTGTAAAATTTCAAATTGATTAGTTGAAAAATTTAAAAAAAATTATTTTGAAGCTCCCTGGTCGCCTTACTATTTTTTCATCATCCTTAATCTTAG
This sequence comes from Araneus ventricosus, assembly GCA_013235015.1. Lineage (NCBI taxonomy): Eukaryota > Metazoa > Arthropoda > Arachnida > Araneae > Araneidae > Araneus > Araneus ventricosus. The sequence goes on from BGPR01005627.1 coordinate 57,492, forward strand.
TACTATATACCAAGGCTTAATACTGAACAGCAGATATATTTTACGTAAAGAATGAAATATGATTATAATTTGAAAACAAATGTAAAAAATACAAAATAAAGATTAGAAATTCTTCTTTTTTGTTTTGCAGAAAGAGGTAACAGTTCTGAACTCATTTTTGATACCAAAAACTAGATTTATTGAAAGAACAAATAACAGAAATGACAGTGTAACAGCATTTTACTACTTTATCCACAATAAAATATATAAATTTTTGTACAGTCATTCCGAATTATAACTTTGTTTGGAAATACCACCTCCAAACCTTTCAAGAGGTTACAGAACGTGTATAAAATATTAAAATCAAAACGACAGGTCTTTCTCTTTGTCCAAGTATTCATTAGAATTACTAAATTTTACAAGTTACCGATAGGTGATTCAAGATTTAGCGTACAAAATGTTAATCGGAAAAAGTGTGTAAAGAGCAAAAAAGGGACACAATCACAGATGAATATATGACTGGAAACACTAACCAGGTGAGCTATCTTAAGGCCCTGTGCCCAATAGACGGTTCGTGTCGTTGAAGCTATAAAAATAACAATAGTAACCCACATGCCCATGTGGAGACACTCAGGGGGAATGGGGATTAATATTGTTATTTTTATATCTTCAACGACACAAATCGGCTAATGTGAGCCGGCCCTCATTTGGCGATACTTTAGATTTGGACAGTTTGTACAGTCATCCAGTTTTACAACTTCTTGTCATCACATTTTTGCACCATTCATAGCGAGGGTGCATGAATGGACGAACTCTTACCAAATACACGACATTTCGCAGAAATCTGAAGGAGCTATGGAGATTATTGCGAGGAGGTCAGTTTGGAAACTCGTGGACCATGTTTCTGGCAGTGCATATTAGCAGCGCGTGTGCTTATACAGTTTTATAACTGCTCTAAGTTCTTGCCGTTCACAGCTATGCACGCTTCACACCAGTGGTGCTTGGATGAAGGAACCTTTTCAAATATTCCCGGCATTTTGAGGGCATTTGCTATAGAGATTTTGCGACGAAGTTGGTTGCCGAGAATCTCATAGATCATGCTTTTGCCTATTTGTCCCATGCGATCTCTCTTAAGAAGAAATGTTGGCTAAATAAATCGGACGGTATCCATCCAAGTAAAGTGCTGGCGAACAGCGCCTTTCATTGGTTTGTCGGTAAATCTTTGGTATATATAATCTTTTGTAATCTTTGTCATATATAATCTTTGGTATATAATATATATAGTATATTTCGTATATAATCTTTGGTATATTTGGTATATAATCTTCGGTATATTTGGTATATAATCTTTGGTATATAATCAACGGAATATTTGGTATATAATCTTCGGTATATTTGGTATATAATCTTTAGTATATTTGGTATATAATCTTTGGTATATTTGTCGGTATATCTTTGGTATATAATATTTGATATGTAACTTAGTCTTTTCTTGTGTTTTATATTTCCCTTAACCATTTCCCCGTTGAATCACCATTTGCATACAAGGTAACACAAAAATATGTGAAAAAATATAAAGGTAGGCAGATGGAGATGAGACCAGCACATTTCGTAGTGGACTGTAAGTGTGGGGGGGGGGTTGTACGTCTGAGTGATTGCATGTCATAAATTTATGAATGAAAAGCAAGTAAGAAAAACATGTCAGATCGAAAGAAACATAGATTTTAACTATTCAAATTTTTACAATAGGTGATTGAAAATAAGCTTACAAAAACTAATATGGAATTTACTGTGATGGCGCATGGATTAACCCTCTGACCTTTTCTAAATAGCTATTTAGATAAACATGTTCAAATAACGTTTAACGAAGCGAACAGTTATTTATAGGTTAGGCTTTATTAGTATAATACGACTAGAAAGCGCATAATTACCTTATTAGATAATACGATGCAGCAGAAAATAGACTTACTTCCTACCCGCGGGATAAGCAGTCAGAGGGTTGACAAATATCTCATGCATTTCTCTCTCATTTCAAGCAGCAAATCAGAATCTGGCAACTAGACTTTCCTAGGACTAAGTAGGACTTTTGTAGGTCATGCCCTAAATGAGTCACTGAAAAAAAACCACGAGTATTGAACGCGTTGGTCGTGGTAGCCAAGGAACAGTTTCGTCTTTTCCGATCCAACTCCTAAATGGCGTCAAAATAATTTCTGGCGTCAATGCTGAAATGATGAGGTGCTCCATCATGTTAAAATAGAATTCGTGTGAAAAATTGAATTCTTCCTGCTGGGGAAACTGCTGGATAGAAATTCCAACATAATATTTTAATGGAAGACGTTAAATCAACCATATTGAATTATGGTGATGCTAAGTAGTTGTGTACCACACCATTCCAATTAATTATTAAAAAAATCTTTCACGATGGGCATATCATCTTCAGCCGTGTGAATTATCATGTGCCAGAAGGTGACAACTGAGAGGATGAAACATGAATATGTAAACGCAACTTCATTAGTGAGAGCTTCACTATTGCCTTATATCAATTCAGTGCATTAATACCGCACCCACTTCAGTTCAAAAACTTATTATTTCACTCCTATGTAACTGTCTTTACATTTTAGCCAGATATTTTTGAATTTTTCTGTGTTTCATGATATTTCACGAATTGACAAATATTTAAAATCATTTTTAAAGTTAAAAACTCCATTTTTCATTGAATTTCCCCAAAAAAATTTCCAACGGCCAAATTTTGAAGCTTAATCTTTTGAGAAATAGTATTTTTAAAGATAATTTTAGATTTGATGTTTACATGTTGAATGTGCGGTAATTGTATAAAATTCGAAGAGTGATAGATGGTTCTTTATTAAATAATTTTAAAATCGAAAGTCTGAATTTGTAATGAAACATTTTATCTAATGTGACTAATTGTTGTATTTAAAACCGAAGATTAATATCATAAAAATTATGACAGTAAAACTGAAAAAAAATCTAAAGAAAATACATTTCAAATTTCTTTTTATATTTATTTACATAAAGCTTTTACTTATCTTTTCTAAAAATAATATTACACATATTTTTTTTCACCCTGTGTTTTAATCATTTAAATGTAGAAGTAAAATTTGCCTTATGAATTCAATTGACAAATGAGCAGTAGTTACAGATTTTTACTCTCTTATTACTTAAGGGGAGTCAGTACCCCTATACCTCCAATGCTCAATTGACCATTTTCTATGTACCTTTTCTCACAATCTATTATAGATAAATGTTTGAAATTTTTTATACAGTTTACGTAGACATTTATCTCTATACTGAAGTGAAAATCTTGCATAAATATCGCTTGGTTTTTTTTAAATTTTTTTAACTGAATGTCACTATGGATTTTTCAAAATATGCCGTTTTCTAACACGAGATCAGCAATATTAAGAAATATTTTTGGAATATTAGAAAAACTTTCACATCAGTATATACATTTATATGTATAGAATAGGTGGTAAATTTCCAAAAGCATATATAAAGTAGATTTTGAGAAAAAGGTACAGGCAGTTTCAAAAATACCGTTTTGAGATCATTCAAGTTAAATGTAAAAATCTTGTGTTATATTAATCTGCTTACATTTTTTTAAAGTTTATTTTAACTTACTTCTAACATGAACACGAGCAAAAGATTGATATCGTTAGAAAGGTCTTGAAATGGAGATTTCAAATATATAAAAATCAAAAAATCAAATTTTTGAAAGTATATCTGATGCTGACTCCCCTTGTGATCACATAATATTGTCATTTGTATTTAAAGAAGTAATTAATTGTTTTATTATCATTTTAAGATTAAATGCAAATTAGTCTAAAATAATGATTAACATAATCATTCCTAAATTTTTAGAGGTCAGATGGACTATTTGCTACCATTAAAAGATGCCCCACAAGACCTATTTATATGTCAACACCTTATAAACCAGGTAAGTTTAAAGATTGAGTATCTAAAAAGACAAAAAATAAGGATTGAATATTTAAAAAGACAAAAATTAATAGAAGCAATTTAATTGGTGTGCGCAAGTGCAGCATCATCCAGGAAAAATTGCGAAGTACAAAATAAAAATAAGTACTAATAAAGGGAATTTTTACTTTTGGAAGAGTTAAAAATGCAAAAATAATAGCAGACAACAATAAGAAGTAAAAATCCGATGATGAAGGATGACTTCATCAGAGGCCATTCATCCATGCAGATTCAAAACTGGAATAGGTTTTCTGTAGAGAAAAAACACCCATTCCGGAATATATTGGAAAGAAAAACATTTATCCACAAAGAAGAAATTAAAAAGTCTTCTAAACAAAGTATGAAAAGAAAGGATTAAAATCTTACTTCTTACTGTGGGACAAAAGGAAGGACGCCTTTACAAAGTAAATTTAGTAAAGGCGTAATTTCTTTTTTTTTTTTACAATAAGAGGTAAGATTTTAAGCCCTTCTTTTCATACTTTGTTTAAAAGACTGTTTTTAATTTCTTCTTTGAGGATATATGTTTTTCTTTCCAATATATTCCGGAATGGGTTCAGGCCATAGAAGAAATTAATATTAATTAATTCAGACCTTAAAATCTTTTTCCTCTACAGAAAATATATTCCAGTTTTGAATCTGCAGGGATGAATGGCCTCTGATGAAGTCATCCACCGGATTCTTACTTCTTATCGTTGTCTGCTATTATTTTTGTATTTTTAACTCTTCCAAAATTACAAATTCCCTTTATTAGTATTTATTTTTATTTTGTAAGTTTAAAGAGTCATTAAAATTGCATTGTGTACATTAGTTATTAGTGAGGTTTCCGTTTCCTAATTGCATGCGAATAAAGAAGAAAAAAATTATTACTTATTTTTAACGCGCAACTCAATTTTTTATAATTATATAAATTAATAATTATTAATTAATTATATAATTATATATTATATAAATTAATAATTATTAATTAATTATATAATTATATAAATGAAATTGAATAGCTTCGTAGTGGTCGCCTATTATGGTACAAACGCGGAATAGAAAACGAGCTAACCATCCAGCAATATTGTGTCGCCGTTCACTGCATATTAAAACAAATGGTGTCACTTTACAGAAATAACGTTCAGTAAAAGATTTTTGATTTAAAATTTCACTAGGTGTCATCTACATATTTAAAATTGCACTAAGTTTAACATTTCCAATGTTAAAATCCGTCTTTGATGACTGAAATATATTTCTCATGAAAAATACAATCCATTTTGGATGGATTTGTCCAGATATCCATTTTAGATGGATTTGTCCAGATATCCATTTTGAATCCATTTGGATATTCATTTTGTAATAGACCATGAATAGATCGGAATATATTTGAGATGTTGTTCTCTCGATATAAAAGGGGCGTCTACATATTTATATCGTGTATTACGATACTAACAGAAAGAAAAATATTACCTTTTTGAAATATGAAGATGCCCCCAAGAGCATCGTTTTACAGCGAAAATAACGAAAAAATTAATGTAATTATTAAATTACTCGTACGAATGATCTAAAATTTTGCATGGGCCTATAAACTATCCTTCTGTATGGACTGTTAAAATTTTGAGGTGTTGCAATTTTTAAGTATCAAATTTGATAAAATATTTCTTGTGTTCAATATTATTTTAAAATCAAAAGTTTAAGTGCAGAATGTGTATAAAACTTCATACTTTTACAACCAAAAATTCTAGGTCAATAACTATATTATATCTCAATATATGAATACAAATTCATAATTTTACTTGAACTTCAGAAACTCAAAATTTTATTTGCTTATAATTTCGAAACATATAAAGATGGAATCATGAAATTCGTTATCCCATTATAAATTTTGATGTAGTTTTGTTTTCTATTGACAAAAATGTGTGCTGCCATTGGAAATTTTAAAGTTAGTTCAAATATAAATATTTAGATAACTCTTTATGAAATTTTAGACACGGAATTGTTTAGTAGACGCTATTTCCTGAAAATTGATTTTTTGGTTTTAGTATGCGATGAACGATGGAAAATAATGCTGAGTGGTCCTCCCCCCATCCTGACGGTACATAGTTCATAGAGAGAAAATCTCTCTATATGTTTTCGACCTCTCAATGCAGTGGCGAATTTTGATAATATGGTGCCACAGGCGAAAAACTGTTGTAGGTCCCTCCCAATATCCAGTGTCGTAAATTTGTTGTCAGCTTAGCATTGCGATGTGTATCGAATAGATTTCGAGGCCCTCCAGGATATCGAGGTACAAGGCGAGAACCTGTAGCACCTGTGCGGAAAGCCGCCACTGTCTCAATGGCGATATAAAGGGATACCGACGAGTGGATTTCAACTAAATGGAAATTTTCGGCATACGACATTTTGCGCTTTCAATGACGATATTTCTACTATTGGTTTATATAAGAAATTCTCAGAGAACGTACCATTCTTGTAACTGTTTTATTTATTTTTTTTACAATTTTTCAAATTAACATATGTGAAATCAATATTTTAAATATTATACATCTGTACTAGATATATAGAAGAAATTCTTCATAAACCTCCCTTTATTGCAGAAGTTTCATTTTTTAAATCTATTATACTATGAATAAAAGTAAAACATGAATATTAAAAATATTATATTGCTGCTATCGCTTTAAAGAAAAAAATTATCATTACTTAAAAAAATAATATTCATATCATTATGGCTTGAATTACAGGTGCAGAAACTAACCAGCAGATGTCACCCCATGACTCAACGGGGAATTTGGATTCTAACAATTCCGACAGATGGCGACACGAAGCTAACAGTGGACACAAGCCCATGCGATGACAGTGCATCACATCGACTTCCGACAATTTTTCCACGTCATTATGTACATTGCCATTAAGGGAAACTGTGATCTGACTTCTTAAAATCTTTGCTCACATTAAACCCTGCCAAAAATTATATCGCTCGTCATAAACCATTGTTCAATGTGAATACCTTTCGAAAATAAAATTCTAAAAAAAGAGTTTGCATGAATGTTGCATTATGGATTATACATTTAATAAAATTAAAATACTGTCTATTCTGTTTAAGCCAGGGGTGTAGTGGAACCGGAATCCCGTTCCGGCATTGTTAATTTTTTATGAGAAATAAATAAGAAGCCATTCGGGGGTGATTGTGGCTTAATGAAAAAATACCTGAAATTTTAGCAGGAAAATTATGTGTAGGGAACGGATATGTATTCATTCATTACGGCGCAGATTCAAGTTTTGCATGCAATTTTTAATATGCTTTTTTCACATAAGAAATTGATTTAATTTATTTTGTCTTAGTTTATGAGTTTTCAATAACATTCTATAACACACATGAAAAGAAACCATCAAAATTGATAACAAAACAATATTAAAAATATAATAACATTTTGTATGAATAGCATTAATGAATATATCTATAAATTCTTATGTGACCATTCTTAAGTGAGGTAGTTATTCTTAGTTATGGTATGGCATTTGCTAAAAAAATCATTTGGATTGACTTAGCATAATCCAAAGTAAACAACATGAATATATGGAAAAAAAAATTTCCCACTAAACCTAAATTTTTTTCCTAGTATGGATTATAATTTGTGTAGACCGTAGCAGAAGCCGAAATTGTGTAGAAACTACGGAGAATCCGTAGTAGTTTGAGTCTTTGGCACTCTTAAGTTTTAAAAAATAGATTTATCAGAAAATACCGGAATTCCGGTATTAAGGATGAAGAAAATACCGGATGTCCGGTATAATACCGGAACACAATCACCCCTGGCAATTGTAAGAAAATTCCTTTAAAGTAGGTCGAATTTTGCCTTGTACTTACATAAAAAAATATGGTGGGAAATTCAAATAAATAAAAGTAATATGTCACTGGCAAGCGTTGGCTCGAGGGGGTTAAAAGGTTACAAACTTTTAAATGCATTTTATGTCTAGATTCTGAAAACCTATGATATGTCATGGTTTCACTTTGAAATACCTTATTTTAGATTTACTTGAAAGTAAGATAATTAAAAAATATTCTTTTATATTTTATTATATTCATGCTTTGAATTACAATACCTAATATGAAAATCTTTGATCAAAAATAAAGTGCAAATTATAACTGCAAAATATGAACGGTTTTCTTATTGACATTTTATTATATCACGACTCCAACAACTACACTGATGCCTATAATTATGAAATCAAGATATTTTCATTTTTTAATCATGATTTAACTCAGATTAATTTTGCTTTAATAAAATAATGATGAATAGTTACAAAAATTATGATTATTTATTAAATCAAGAATTGATATTATTTACATTTTCCAAAAAGAATCATATTCGGGAAGAACTTTTTGAATAAAAGCTTGTATTTTTTAAATATTTTATTAACATTCAGCTTCAATTTTTATATTTATGTTGAAAACAATGAAACTTTAAACTGTTATTTCATCCATTTTATAATATTAAAACATTTATTATTCATTTGCGAGAACTGTCGTTAAAGAATAAGTTACAGTAGTTATTGATAAGTGCAATTTATCAATCTATAATCGTTCGTTAAAAATATTGTAGTCCTGAAAAAATGGAGCGAGCGGCCATACAATCCAAGTCGCATTAAAACTTAAAAGTGAACAAAGGATTAACAGAACATTAAGAAACACATTTCCTGCATACAGGACACTACGATTAGCCCAACTAAAAAACAGCCAGATTTTGAAATACAATTCAGAAAATCGAATAACCAGCAACTCATTAAGGAACAAAGTCAAAATCTATAAATTCAATGATTTTTTAAAAAATAGTGGTAAATAATTTTAAATGGTGAATTAAAATAACTTTATTTTCATTCCTTTTAAATGTCAAGTGAATGTATTTCTAAATATTACATTGATCAAGTTTTTTGGTAAACTTTGTGCTTGTCGCTGTTGCTTTTGTGTCTTCCATCGTACAATGGATACGAACGGATACTTTGGTTTACGCTGAGACAGAAAACATAAAAAAACTGCCACAAAAAAATGATTGTATTTGAGCTATTTCCTGAATTCCTACAATTATAAAGTTTAACTTTCTCTATTTTTTGCGCAAAAAATTACTTAAAACTCAGAAATTTTTAATTGTATCTCATATGTGTGCTTGCTTATCGGAAGTGGTGAATGTTCCCAATGGAACATTGAAAAAATAATTTATTTTTTTTCGTATCTTAATGATTGATATCTTTAACCTATAGGAATAGAAGATGAAATATGCACGAAAGTAATTACACTTGGATCTTTATTTGGTCTGTAATAGGTTAATGTACTCGTTTTTTATCCAAATATACTCATATAAATAAGTACATGGGAAATCTAATTTTTAAATAGTTAGTTTTTCACGTATGCATTTTTCATATAATTCTTTAATCAGTGTCTTAAGCGACACAATTTTTAGTCGATTCCCTAAACGCCCCGTGACCAAACTTTCAATGTAAAATGTCAGTTCAAGCTTATTCTTTACATGGTCATGTTTAAGAAACTTTATCCAGCCTTTCGAGAGAGTTTAGAAAAAAATATGCAAATCCAAAAGAGTTCACAGTATTTTGTCGCCCATCAATGTATTTTTTAAAAAATTATCTGTAAAATTTGTTTAATAACTTTGATATCTTAATCTAAATTCATAAAGATAACTCAGATTTTAAAATAAGAATAAATATTTACTATTTCATCTGCTCTTTTAAACATGTTAAAAACTTGCTATGAACACTGAACAAACGATATATAGAAATATTTCAAGTTGAGGATTGAAGTTCATTTAAAGGAGCATATTTAAGTTAACTTATACTTATTTAATTTAAAATTAATTATACAATTGTGTCCAAAAATTAATTTACGCTTGATTTTGTGAGCCAAAATTGCATGCATTTTTTAACCAAAATTGATGCAGTATAGTGAAGATAACACTGAGGGAAAAGTTAAATCATTAAAAAGGCTTACATTTCATTAAAATTCATATATTATAAAAATCAGAACAGAAAACTATTTTTTAACATTATTGGTAACTTGGAATAAACAAGAAGTTTCATTTTTGTTCCTGAACTATACAAATTAAAACACACACACACATTTCGCAAATTTGAACAAACCTAGGTAGTAATATCTTTAAAAGAACTCTCTCTCTCTCTTTTAAATAAATTCTTTCAATTCTGTAACTAAAAATTTGTCAAAAAGAAATAACTGAAACTCTGTAAACTATTTATAAATGTACGCAAAATGTTTGTATTACACGACAAGCACAGATGTCAGATAAAATCTAATTTTTAAATAGTTCATTTTTCACATCATTCTTTAATTAGTGTTTTAAGCGACGCATTTTATAGAATATTTCCTTCGAAGATACGTTTTTACATGTACATGCGAAAGAAATTTTAGTACTGTGGCGTCGCGAGCGAGGGCCGCAGTTTTGGCTGCTTCCATTCTACGCCCTTCTGGTGAAGAAAATTCGGAGTCTCTTTTGAAGAAGACCAAACAGGACCCAAATTCGCAAGTCAAGGCACTACTCTGATGAGTCGAGTCCAAAACTCAGTTTTCCGGATGCAGATTAGATAGTTGGTAGTCGATCCAAACTGCTGCCACTAGGGCCGGCCCGGGAGTGTGCGAACGGTGCGACCGCACAAAGCCCCGCGCCGCTGACGGATTTTGCAAAATTAATTAATTTTTTTATCGTTTTTAAAAAATTCTTTCAACCAACTTTTATGTAAAAAAAGGCATAAAATATTCATAATTTTTCTAAAAAGAAATATATTGCAATTTTTTTTCTGGTTTTAAAAATTTCCTTCAAAGATCTGTTAAACCAGCGAGAGTGGCCTCCCCAAAACTTTATCGCCTACGAATAACACGTGTAGGGGGGGGGATGCGTGCGGTATTCACTAAGGTGGGGAAAACACTCACTCCAGCGTTCGTAGCTTTTTTTTTTTTTTTTGCGTAGAATGGAGAAAAAACCGTTTCAGCGCCTTTTTTAAACCGATTTAAACGAAAATTGGGCACAAATCTACAATTAGGGTTTCAAGACTACATACGAAATTTAATTTATCTAAGTAATTTTGTTTTTGTTTTTTTTTCCAAATTTTAACCATCTAGCTATTTAAGTTTTTGTGTCAAAGAGTTCACATGAACGCGGACAGACAGACAGACTTCCCGCAGATGGACTTTGTCCAAAATTTGATAGAAACCTAAAAATTATGTGTAAAGATCACATACGAAATTTCCTCCTCGTACCTCTAATAGTTTTCGAGTTATCGTGTTCACAGACAGACATAATTCCAAAATTTTGTTTTTCGTACTCGGGAAGGTCTAAAAAGTGGAGATTCGTCAAAATCTCGAGTTCCAATTTTTCAACATTACAATACTTTCTCTTTGTATACTTCGTATACGAGAAAGTAACAAGTAATTGGTGGATCTAGTGGATAAGAGTCCAACAATTCCCTTTGCTACTTGGAGGTCCACGTGTTTCCGATTCTTGGGCAGAATAAAGGGTGAAAAGTGATAACATTGTTCAGTCCTCAACCAGGTTCGATTGCTCCAGGCATCATATGGTCACTCTCTTTTTCCGTGCGGGAGGAAGGGACACCCCCAAAGTGGATGTCTGTCATTTGAAGATAAATTGCAGGTGATAACATTCAATACATTCCTTGTTCCCGAGACTATTACTTTCAGGGTATACAGGGGGTAATGCTTTTGGGGGATCCACATCTGTTCCCCTAATGGCCAGCAGATAGTCTTTCCCAGGGCATTTAAAGAAACACCTCTAGAGGAATGCTTTTTCTGCTTATCTTGTTCGAAATTGAACACATCTGTTCCTCTTGTATTCAGCAGGACTGCTAAACGATGATCTCACAAGGGTTTCTCGCTTTTCTTGTCAAAAGTGTGGTTTTCCAGTATCTATGAATTCATCATAGGTACTTGTTTAAAGGTAGTCTGTTACATCTATTCCTCAGAGTTTAATCAATAGTAGTGAATCTGAATATTGGATTGTGTGAAACACGACGGGTAACCCAAGGAGTTTTCTCGGAAGCTTAATTTTCCATTGAACAGTTCGTTGGCATTCAAAGTATCAGCCGTACAGCAAAATAAAATATTCTGCATTTGTTCTTGCAGACAAATTTCAGGTATGCTAAGTAATGGCGCCGAATGAGTACCAGCACTATACATTTTGTTGCAGTAGTACGATTATAAACTCTGATCAAAGTTGCAATGATTTTTCAATTTTCAAAAGAAATTCATTATTCTTACAAAGAGACACATCAATCAAGATTCTATTACAAATAAGTTTGTATGTGTATAAGTATTCACTTTATGCTTATAACAATGCACATATATAGTGACGCCTAATTATCCGAGTCGGGAGTGAGTTAGAAGGGAATTTACAACTAGTCACATTGAATGAGACAAAACGACAATTTGGAGAGAAAAATTCCTAAATTTTTGAAACTTTTGGTCGAAATACTCTTGACACAGCAGAAAGAAACGTAAAAGATTTCATCCCAGCAGGAAAGAACTTCCCCTCGAACACAAAACATCAAAGCACAAATATAGTCATTGCCAACTTATTAAACAATAATGCGATTGCTATTTTTTAACGAATATTTTCATAAATATTCTAAAATTATATGTAGTCATTATCCAGCCATGTGTTTCATAATATCTTGATACAGTTCAGAATGATCAGTGGTAACCTGGCAACCTTTACTTCATTTGATGGAGGGACTCTCTTATCGATGCTAGGATATGGCCTAAGCAAACAAAGAGACTTTTGGTGATGTTCACCCAGTCATATATGTCTTATATCAAAGGAAGAAGCTATCAAGAGAATAATTTTTAATGAAGCACTCCGTTGACTCTCAAGAACAAATTTCTAGAAGCAATCTTGCAAGCAAAGGATTTCATTTCACCTTAAACTTTCAGCAACAGATGATGCTGAGTAGTACATGTGGAAGACCGCTATAGAGACATAAGGCAGAGATAAGAAACAGATTGTTGTAGCCAAGATGTGATCTTCTTGTTTTACCTACTGCTCTTATCAGACTATATGGATATTTTCAATCTGGAAAGGGAAGTAAGAGTAAAATCAGAGAATGGTTCTGTAAGTCTACAGATCTGCAAATTCATCCTGTATGATCAGAATGCAAAAAAATCCATTCTCTTCCTTCACTTGATTAAGTGAGTGGTGTGGAATTGATTGAACCACAGTAAATACTATATCTGTATACTAAATATTATACTATGTAATTGCTTCCTGCTTACTCCGTATGATATCATTATCTTCTTCGTCCTCTTCTTCGACGATGTCTGTTGCTTTCAGGTATTAATGCAGCTTTGGCCTCAAGGTTCTTGCACAAATGGTATTACAACACAGGTTAGTTCTTGACACATTTCCATTTTTCCCTATGCCTTATTACATCCACAAGTAATTAGAAGATCTTCAGAATTCTAATTATTGTTGATCAATTACAAAAATCCATTCCTCTTCCTTCAACTTGATTAATGATTGTGACACAACTTGGGATTCTATATGAGGAAGGGAAAACCTACACAGGCAGATTGTCAACCACAGTAAAATGCCTTGTAAAATATCCCTCGAGAGCTTCTAACCTAAATGAACTTACGAAGTTGAAAGAGCAGGAGAGGGGTTCATCATCGCATTATTCAACAACACGAAAAGTAGCTTTATAAGATGAAGAATGCTGATTTCAAACAGCCTAGTAGAGTCAAGCACCCAGTTCTGCTATTCTTTTCCCCAACCACCAACCACAGAGAATGCATCAACACTGCGTCACAATTCCACCAAGAGCAAACATAGCGGAGGACAGTGTTTGAACCCAGTTCGAATAGGGATGAGAATGTAACCAATTACATTTGGCGCCCCGACGCCCTTGCCTACATGGATGACCAGCCAGCAAAATGGTGTCTTGTTACTTGTGGGTTCAAAACTAAAGGCTGAGGAAAAATCCAAATTGAGAATAGCCTGTTATCGTTGCAAGAACTCTCAGCAATAGCTGCATAAATGCAGAAGAGCAGACGTCTGATCGAGAGGATCAAAGAATATCGTATAGATAAGGGTTGAGAGGCATAATTTAGTACATATTTAGAGTATACGGAAGGTATTTACTAATCAGGTTCAACACTTTCACCCACAATCACTATCGAAGAAGAGAATAATTTTTCGATATTCATCGCAGAGATTGAATTTGAGATCTTCTCTAATATAGAACCTATCTATGACTATCCTTTTGCCCTTGGCTAAGACATCCATATCTGAGTACCAGGTAGGCTTGATAATGAGCAAAAGATACAGCATCTTGGCGAATTACAACTAACTTTATTTCTTAACCTCTTCTCATATATTATAACAGTCTTCTGTCATAATACATCAGCATCATCTGTTACTAGACTTACCAGTAACGCTCATATTACAGATTGCTTAAATAACGAGTCGAGAACAGTAACAAGAGTATTTCTCTGATACTTTCTTTATTCAAGACATGCTTATTAGTGCGTATCTTCAATCTCTTGCTGTGCTGCGATGAATTAAATGACGCAGAGAACAGTAAGGTTGTCTGTTCTCTGAACTGCTGTCAGGTATTATGAAGGCATATTTAACACGAACCTTTGTTGCAGTTAAAAAATAAACGTGTTGATTGTTGTTTGTAAACTGGGTGCGATAATTTATTTCACGAGGATAGGCTTTGCGGTTTCCACCTGATAGTATTTGACAAAGAGACTGTAATTTTTTTAAGTATGGTGCATTACTGTCAGTTCGTTATTACGCTCTAACTACTTCCCGCCGCACTAGCACTTTGTGCACTGACATATGTAAATAACGCAAGTGAATACTTATACATACAAACATTTACATAGAATCTTTGGGCCGATGCGTCTACTAACAGAGGCAATAATTTCTTTGAAAGAATGAAAAATCATTACGGCTTTAATGAATATCGTGCTACTGCTGTAAATATATGTCTGGTACTCGTTCGACGCAGGCAATAATACTGCGACAAATAGGCATCGTTTTGGCATTTGAGATGTGGCAGGGTTAGTAATATCTAGGAAAAAAACTGACCAAAACCCCATTTCACTTCAGTTTTTTCCCCCCTAGAGGAAGCTCCCCTCAAGGTGGAAACTTTCGGTTCTAATATACTTGAGGTCAAAAGTTTTAATTAAAGTTTCAAAACTATATAAATTTTCCCCTATTTTACCCTAATAGTACAATGGGCTATATGGATTTTGTATAATTTCACTAAAAAACTAGGAAAAAATTCTCCACCAAACCTTCGAAATCCAAGTTTTTTTTATGGGATGTATTAAAAAATAAGGTACAAGGAACATATTGGATATACAGATATTATATTTAACTGTATTTCTTTTTTTTTTTTTCAGGAGCCATGGTTTTATTAAAGAAACAGAAACACTCTCTAATATTTGGCATATGAATTAAAGACTCAAATAGTATATAATGCAGTAAAATTATATGTTCCAAGTATAACTGGTAATTATATGGTGGCCAGTGTCATAAATTAATTCATGGTGCGACAACTTGCCATTCCACCAGTAAACCAGTTTTCGAAAGAGCACAAGGGCTCTGAAATAAAGATCTTTAAAAATTTCGAGGAACAATTCTCAAAAAAAAAAATTTCTGGGCAAAAACTTTGGAGAGACGGATGACCGCCATTTATTAAGCCAGGTTTTTTTTTTTTTTTTTTCCCATCACCCATTTTAATCAGAAAATACAAACACACACCATTCACAAGGATGCTAACTCTGGACATGGGTCTGGAGGGGGGAGGGGCAGTAATCTTCCTCTCTGGCTGCTTGTTAATCACTCTTTAATTTTCCCCAGAGATTTTAATTTATACTACCCTTCGAAGCGAGGCTTCAATCTATGCAAGGCATTGTTCTTTTCGCTAGCCTCTTTCAGGTGCTCTGATTTTCGATCCGATTTCAGTCCAGACGTAATTCCAACCATGGCAAACCATTGGCTCATTACATAGATTTTATCCCGGTTTTTCCTTCTCCCGTTTCAAAATATACAGTTTGTCTGTGGGAGTGAATGGCCGGCTTAATACATGGTTATTATTCACATCCAGCCCTATAATCACGAAGCTCAGAAATGAATTCTAAGAAACACAAAACTTGATTTATCAGAAGAAGCTGTGTTGCTATTGAAAAACAATCAATTATAGAATTACAATTCTTCAATTAAAGATGAAATCTGATTACGATTAGTGATTGGCGGCATTTTTTGTTAATTGGTTCATGTTTTACTGTCATTCGCTATAATATTAAAATTTACTACATTGTTTCACTTGTCAATAAATTTATTAAACGTCGTTTTATGCAGTGATCGTTTAATAAATCACTCACTCAAAAAAAATAAAAAAAAAAACCACCATTATTATTTCTTGATACAATTGCTTTATTAGCCTTTGAAATACCAATAAACTATCTCAATTTAAATGTGGTTGGTACTTTGAATTTTGCCTGTAATGGGTAAAATCTGCATATTGCTACCAGTACATTTTGTGATCACTGGAGATAAGTGGTTGTGTTGTTGTCCGTCTTATTTTAAAATAATATTTATTGTTTATATAGATGTGTTATCCAAGGTCGGTATATCTAAGTTTCATACATATTAAATGTGAGTGTTAATATATTTTTATTATATGAAAATATGTGGATTTTACATCATTTTACTCATAGAGGTATAAATAAGCTCTATGATTTTACTAAATGTTATGGGAAAAGCAAAACATTTCTCCTGGAGTCCCCATTCTTCTAAATTTATATTTTATATACAAATGTATTGAAAAATAGATTACAAAAAGAACATACCCGGATCTGCCAAGTGGATTTTACGGACCTGTGGTGAAGCGATAACAATTTTATATATATAAATGTCATTTTTAATTCATTTTATTTTTTATTTTTTCCTCTGGCAGACGAATTTTATTAAGCTGCATATATTATTATCTTCGTCCTTCAAAAGTTAAAATTTATGATAAAGAGACGTTTGGCAGAACAGACGTTGATAATAACTATGGTTGTTGGGAAAATTTGGCAGGTATTCGACTGAACAATCTAGTCAAAAGCCCACATTTGTGAAGCTTTCCCAAGAGAAATGAATATATTTGGGGAAAATAATAAAATACTATAGATCAACTAAAATTCAATTTGAATTGTCATGTCTGCATGCTTTGATAGGGTCTTTCGAGTGTTTTCTTCATCTATTGTAGAAACTTGGAAAATGACAGAAAACAAGACAAGGAAAAGAAGTAAAAAAAGCACAGAAAAGTTATTTAAGACAGATGTAGAAAAGTGGTCTTTTTTGGTATTAAACAAATTTCCGGAACAACCATCGATGGAAATACCACCCGCAGATTTTTTTGCTAATCCGACTTGTCATCCTGATATAACGGTTAGACATTAAACTTATGAAGCGTTTTTCAATATTTCACAAGTCATTTCTAGTGAGCAGAAATTGATAAAGACACATTTGAAATACCTTTGAAACCACAAGGAATTATTGTCTCAATTATATAACTGGTATTACATGCTGGCCAGTGTCCATAAATTATTAATTGGACGACAAATGGTTGAAAACGCCATTCTACCGATAGATCAACTTTCCAAAGAGAAGCACAAGGGCTCGAAATAAAGATTTTACAAAATTTCGAGGAAAAATTCTCAAGAAAATATTCTGGGCAAAAAAACTTTTGGAAGACATCAGCCACATACGTTATGACAGTCACATCGACCGTGTAATCCAGGAAACACTAGAAATAATTCTAAGAAACTAGATAAGCAGAAGAATTTACATTGCTATTGAAAAACAATCGAACTATAGAACTGGTTCTTCAAGAAAAGATAGCTCTGATGAGATCTTAGTGATTAACGGCCTTTTTTAAGTGATGTTCATTTTACTGTCAATATAACGACCATAGTAAAATTTGCTACATGTGTTTCACCCAACAAAGTATTCAATCCAACTAGATTTATTAAAATCCCGATCTTTGTGTCAGCCAGATCAGACAGCAAGTTTTCCTTGTCCTCAAGATTGAAGATTAGAGAGCTAACAAAACATGAATACAATACAAGAATAGACATTTCAATCATAAGATTGAACAATGTGTTGAAATGAACTTTCTGAAAAGCGCAACAACTGGAAACTTCACAGAATAAACTTTTTTTTATATCATGAGATGTTTAATTAAATGACCTTCATGAGAAAATTCTTTTCAACACACAACGCTGAATGAAATCATTTCATTTGAAACAACCCAGAGAAGGGAAGCTATAAATTAAAAGTACACCGATTGATAAAATTCTTTACTACACACACCATAAGAACAAGGTACTTTTGTGAATTAAAGATAATACACAGTATTTTTCAAAAATATTTTTAACACACAGATATAAAGCATATAGTTTTACATTTGAATAAAGTCATGAATATTATTTAAATTGCTATTTTATTAGAAAATATTTTTCGACAACACCAGAATAATATTTGTTCCGGGAGTCAATAATGTCCATTTTAAATCAATTTTTTAAGAAAAAACTTCTTTACTACACACAATTAGAAGAATAGGATTCACTGACCATTATGGATTCTATTATGTTTTGAAATTATCTTGCTATGAATAATTTTCACCACATACATTGATAAGAAAGACTTTTCGTTTGTATGGGTGGCTCATTTAAAATACTTTTGAGAAAATTCTTATGGCATATATGATAAAGAAGGGCTTTTCCTTCGTATAGATTCGATAATACACATTTAAATTACTTTTACGAGAAAAAACCTTTATGGCATACAACCTGAAAAGACTTTCATTTGCCTTGAATTCGATAATGCATTTAAAGTGCTTTTCCATCCTGAAAGGGCTTTTCCTTTGTATGAATTCGGTATGCACATTTAAAGTACTTTTCTGAGAAGAATCCTTTTCACACACATCTCAGAAAGGACTTTTCATTTTGTATGAATTAGAAAATGCTAAATGATATATGAAAAATTCTTATGGCATATATTACAAGAAAAAGTTTTTCTTTCATTATGGAGTCGATAATACACATTTAAATTACTTTTCTGAGGAAAAGGCAACATGGCATACAACCTGAAAGGGCTTTCCTTTATTGTAGATTCGATTATATACACATTTAAAGTACTTTTCTGAAAATCCCTTTCCACACACATCCCTGAAAGGGCTTTTCATTTGTATGAGTTCCAAAATGCTCATTTAAGTCTCTTACGAGAGAAAAAATAACATGGCATACAACACAAGAAAGGGCTTTTCATTTGTATGAATTCGATAATGCACATTTAAATTCTTTTCACAAGAAAATCCCCTTTTCCACGCCCTCACAAGAAAGGGCTTTCATTTGTATGAGTTCAGTACTCATTTAAATTACTCTTTTTGAGAAAAATTCTTATGGCATGACAAGGGCTTTTCCTTTGTGAATTCGATAATGCACATTTAAATAACTTTACGAGGAAAACGTTTATGGCATACATCACAAGAAAGGGCTTTTCATTTTATGACTGAAATGCACATTTAAGTAAATTTATAGAAATAAAACTCATAAGCATACATCACAAGGAAAAGGAACTTTCCTTTGTATGGGTTAGAAAATGCTCATTAAATTACACTTATGAGAAAAATTCTTATGGCATAAATGACAAGAGAGGGCTTTTCCCTTTGTATGAATTCGATAAATGCCCATTTCAAATGACTCTTTTGAGAAAAAATTCTTATGGCATAAATGACAAGAGAAGGACTTTTTCATTTGTATGACTTCGAAATGCACGACAAATCAAATTTACGACAAAACTCTTTATGAGCATACATCACAAGAAGGGCCTTTCCTTTGTATGAGTTCGAAAATCACATTTAAATTACTCTTATAAGAAAATTCATATATGTATATTTGACAAGAAAGACTTTTCCTTTGTATGAATTCGATTATGCATCAACTAATTTCTGAAAATCCTTTTCACATACATCACAAGAAAGGCTTTTCATTTGTATGAGGACAGAAAATGCAAATTTAAATTACTCTTATAGAGAAAAATTCTTATGGCATACATGACAAGAAACTTTTCCTTCGTATAAGATTGATAATGTGCATTTAAGTACTGAGAATATCCTTTCCACATACATCCTGAAAAGAACTCCTTTGTATGGGTGATTATGCACATTTAAAGTACTTTTCTGAGAAAAATCCTTTCCCATACATCATCACAAAATGGAGCATTTGCATGAATTCGATAGATAATGCATATTTAAATTACTTTTCCGAGAAAAATCTTTATAATATATATCACAAGAAAAGGACTTTCACCTTTATAAATAAAAAAAATGTGTAGCTAAATATGGTCCTGACCAGGAAAATCCCCTTTCCACATACATCAATGAATATGGGGGTTTTGGTATGGTTACAAAGTTTTTTTTCAAAATCCGTTTCAGTAAAATTTCTAACCTCAGATATCACATGCGAAATAATTCTGATCCGATTACATTTTCGACATTTTGTCAGTATCAATTGTTTTCACATACAGATCACTAATCAAATATTCATTCGTCTTGATATACGTCTCCATCCTTTTCTGCATTATTTTTTCTTTAAGAAAATGAAGCCCACAGTTGAAACAAGAAAATTACTTATATAACCGTAGTGTTTTGATATCTGAGGAAATACCTTCTTTCAGTTGCATTCGGAGGATCTTGCAAATAACCTGGGTAGAGAAACGAAAATTTATTACTGCTAAATATAAAAAAAGTAATTTACAGGTAAATGATTATTTATTTAAAAAATACAAAACCGGTATGTTGTCTTCTTGACTCAGTGGCATAGCGGAGGGGGCAAGAGGGGTGTAGATGCCAGTCGCCAGTCTTATGAGTCACCACGGAGTCAAAACTTTACTGTGTGTGGAATTTTATTACCACTTAAGTTATAACAAGTATTTTGTATGTAAATGACTATTTATTCAAGAAATGGAGCAGGTACTCTCTTCTTTGATTCGGTGTCATAACGACCAGCGGGGAGGGGTGGAGATGCCCCCATGTGCCAGTTTATGGTGCCATGGGTCAAAACTTGTTACTGTGCTTATACCATTAAAAAATGATACCATGCCCAGAGCATCATTTTCACCTGCCAAGTCACTGATCATGATTGGGTTAAAAAAAAGTCATATTTCCCAGACTCCACTTACCCTCGCGATACCACTGTCTTGACTTCTAACTCGTTTATAAAGTTACGTTTTCAATGACACTAGTTTGAATGATTTTTTTTCTCTTATTTCCAAAATTAAAATAATAATAATTAACAATAGCAATGATAACTTCCACAGAAATGACGGTATCTAATGGTTTCAATGAAAAAAGTAGCACAGTATATAAAAAAAAATGCAATAATGAAGTATTTATAAATTTTTCTTCAAGGAGATTGATAGCACTTTTAAAAGATCTGTAAAATTGTATCTTCATTATACAGTGAACAAAATTATGCACAAGATTGTTATAATTAAAGATATCATTGTTCTCAGGTACTGTAACATAAAACAAATCATTTGATATTGTACCTCCAGGCAAAACAGTTGTCAGCAGAAACAGTACCTGCAGATGAAACATTATTTCCCCAATCAAATTTTTAGCTGAAATATTCTTTCATTAATTATTATCATGAAGTAAGACAAGTTTATTATACGAATTTCTACTTCTAAAGAAGCATGTTCTATAGTGAAGAACCTTCCAATTTTGAACATTGCTCATATGACAAGAAAGATCACCTGGCGTACCACACTCCCTACAACCGTTGCACTGCTGCAAATTTGCCGCCCTTCAGCACAAGTCACATAATCAATAATAAAATACAATCTAATCCTTAATGAGTCCACATAAATCCTTAGAAATGATGAAAAAATCAGGGAAAACATTTTAATATGCTGTATGTGTCATTCGACATCCAACCAGTCTCAGGTTCCGAAAACATGTGTCCACCATCAATGCTTATTCTTATATTGGTAAATTACAGAAAGAATACTCATACAAATTATTATA
This sequence comes from Araneus ventricosus, assembly GCA_013235015.1. Lineage (NCBI taxonomy): Eukaryota > Metazoa > Arthropoda > Arachnida > Araneae > Araneidae > Araneus > Araneus ventricosus. Next base: position 79,560 of record BGPR01005627.1, read on the forward strand.
TTATTTTTTTTTTTTATGTACTGTGCTAGCTGGGGCTGCGGCCTTATTAGTCCTAAGTGTTTTTCAACGTAGCCGGGTTTTGCCATTCTTTTGAATTACCACATAGGGACTAAATTAGTCAAGTACTGATCACAATCTTGGGAAAAAATTTGACCTACTATGGTTGATTGTTTTTTAATTAAATCAAATAGATGAAAAACCTTCTGTATAATTGTGTCTCGAACCCACTTGACCCTTAATGGGACATTTACTTAGGTAGTCCACTAAAATTTTTTGCAACATGTGTGTGCCAAAAAGCTTCGCCAATGTGAAAACATATGGCAGAAATTGGCACAATAGAATTTTATCATAGTTCTAAATATGAGTAAAAAAAAAAGGAGAATAATTTACGAAAATTTTCACATATGGTCTTGTGTTTAAGAGGATTTATGGATAGATGAACTCTCTCGGTAACTACTGAAAGACGCTACACTATTTCATTCCAGCACTTTCCAGTCTATGGCACAAAATATGCACTGCAATTTGAATTCTAATTAAACACATAATATACGGTAAAATTTTTCATTTCATTATTTTTACATAAGAGTGCTTTTTTTAATTGAAAACACAAATTTAACACCTGACTTTAGATAAATTCTACGAAGTTGTAAAATTAAAATTTGGAGCGCTAAAGTAAATTATATATGTTTCTTATTTTTGTGCCATTAAATAGCATATATCTTTCGCTCACACTTCACTGAAAGTAGAAACAAGAGGAGCTCAAATATATATTTGACGATATAAAAAATGTTTCAACTAAAATTCTCTTTGAATTAAATTTACAAAACAATGTTAGAAAAAAAAAATTGCATTGAAAGTTAATACAAGACATATCAAGATCGACTGTTGCAGTTTTCAATTTCTAAAATTCATGTCAATTTTATCTTAAAATGAACAACTTCATCTTTTGTAGATGCTATTACCAATTTAACGTCGTACGGTAAAAAGCAGAGATGTAAAAGTATAAAGAATGGTAAAAGCAGGATAACCTAGAATGGAATTTTCTTTAAATAGTTCAGGTTTTATATTCTCTTAGGTTGAACTTATATAAGAATTTTGTCAAAATTGTTTTATTAAAAAGATATAGTGTTTTCTTTTTTGTTCATAAAGCTAATTTTGTCGACAGCTTTTAAAATAATAACAGAGTTCACACTTATTTGCTATTTCAGTTTAAAATAAAGGATAAAAGGAACAAAAAAATATGTAGATAAGTTGGGTATTTAACCATCTAAAGTAAAGGTATACTAAAAAAGACTAAATAGATTATATTAAAAGAAATCATACAAAATTTTGAAAGGATACCAGAATGGGAGGGAGTGGGGCAGAATACAAAGAGAACCTTCACTTCCTCAATTTTTTAACTACAAGTGAAGTTAAAGATGACCCCAACAAGTGTTCTAAGAATTTGTGCTACAATTAATGTAAAGAAGGTCACAATTATAAAAAAATAAAGGGAATCATCTTTTCAAATGGAATAGTTCTAAGGCCTTACGACCTAACTTCACATAACCTTTATTTACGCCTTCTAGCGTTCTTTTCTATATTATTAGTATCTTGTGTTTTCAGAATCTGTTTCAGTGTGAACACTTGTGATCAGCATATGTTATATGAGTCTCACTTGGGCCATCGAGTTTACACTGGTCACGATTTATGTTCAATAAGAAACCAGTATGGTCAATTGCCTCGTTTTGAGTTTTGCTCAGAAATGACCATGTCCCCTTTCAAACTCTGTAACAAATTTATTGATTATAATTTTGAAAATAAGTTTGAGTGAAAAGTGACTTACGTTTTCAGAGCCTAAATGATTCTGGAATGTAATCAGAAACAAAAGTTATCATTCTTAGGTGATGGCGATTTTGTTGGATGCCAAGGGCAGTTTCATCCCACAGTCCTTTATTGAAATCAACATGGCAAACATCATCGGGTGGGAAGATAGCAATGATGGACTCACCGGACAAAATGGTTTACTATGTTTTGCGCTAATTTAAAACAAATGGAGCAATCTTGATCATTTCCTAATTCTAGATTCGATCTGTGAAGATAATTGCGAGATTTATTTTGTGGGTCTTTCTCACCGGGAAGAAAAAAATGTCAATGCCTATTTAAAATGGAAATAGATAAAGGTGTGGGGAATTTACTAAATTTCTAAAATTAAAATGGAACTGCAATACAATTGGCTGTGTCTATTAAATTGAACCAATAATAATATGTTCTAAGAAATTATACACATTAGTCTACATTGTTAGAGTTAAAATCATAAAATAAAGTAAGAAAACTTCTCGATGAATTGTTAAAACAAAGTTTAAAGATAAATTTATTTAAAATACTCTCTAAATGAAACGCATATAAATTGGAGATACTCAAAATATCGTTCTAGTACAGGAATGGATCTTATTTCAAACATTTACTTTTTTTTTAATAACAAGTATTTAAAAGTAGAAACTATTATTTTCACTAGCTAGCTTCTTAAAACTAATATGTATATATATATTGAGTGGGCGAAAATATGCGAAAAAAAAAATTTCCAATCCATTTGGCATAAAATGCAAAAGAAGTTACATAATGGGCAGTTAAAACTCTAAAATTTTTCATGAAAATTGCTCAAATGACTAGCTACGCCCTGTGACATTTGAAGAGGAAAATCGTTTTCCTGCTTAAAAAAAATATATTTGGAAAAATTAAAGAAATTTTTTTGCATTACAATGAAAATGTTACATAATGGGTCCAGTTAGAACCCACAAATAATTTTATCAATTTCTCTCAATATTTAACCGCCACGCCCTCTGACACTTGAAATTGATGAAAAATATCGAATTTTCTAAAAACTGTACTATGAAAATTATTTTTCGAAATTAATTATTGACATCAATTCATTAATTAAATGGTACTATAAATAATAATTCTATGGTATGTAACTTTTTTTATTCAATTTTTTGCAGGAATTAATACTAGTATATTTTAGGTTTTTTTTAATAATACTAAGTTATTTATTATTCTCGAGAATTACATGCAGACAGAAGTACAGATTACAATAAAAATCCACGAATTTGAAATGTATATAATAATACCTCATGCATATTGAATATTAGGTGAATAACATTGTCCTTATTGTTAAACGTTGGAAGTTTTTCCTTGCTTGAAATTTAGCACAAAATATCCATCTCTTGCAGTCTCACCTGAAACTTTCAACTTCAGATATTAGTTTTAACACACCGTTCAACAGATTGTGTGTGACATGGAAATTCCTCGAAATTTGGTGCTGGAAACTGTTCTTCTTTTCTTTCAAGTCTTTGTCCTTTATATACATTTTAAGAGGTGGTTCTGTTACAACACAGTTTGACCAATCAATTCGTCCGTAAATAGCTACTTCAAAAATTGAGTTTGGAAGCTTGAAAAAACGCAAACCACTTAGAGTTCTTCGTCTTCTTATCTCTGGCGCCGAATACATCCCAACTACAAATTCCCGGATGTGTTTCTGAATCATGTAGCATTATTAATAGGTGTTCAGGATGCACAAAATATGCATTGTTTGAGAATACTTTGTAAATAATTTCTTAACATTGTCTGGAAGCTGGCTTGCAGAAAATCATTTTCTGAAATGTTGGTCACCATACTGGCAATTCGATTTCATTCAGATTTCCTATTAGTTCCTCTCCATATATATTTATATATCTTGTTCAAATTTTCAATCGGTAATAAAATACTTTTTTATTCATACACTCAAGTTCAAATACATTTTTTAAACTTGTAGTGGATGACGCCGATCATTAATACAGTTTTTTCAAATATTAATTCATTAAGATTAAATTTAATTAATTCATTAATTAGATCACTGGAAAAAAAATTTCTTTTTTAGATTCTTTTTTCCCACATTTGGGTTCCTAGTCAACTTCCTTAGAAAGGAAAATGGAAAATTGCAAGGAAATTCCTTTCTAATTTGCCCATAATATTGTGATTCTGTCATATGTATATACATATTTATATTAATTGTAATTATTTAATAAAAGTAACTAAAATATTTTTTGTTGGCCTAATTGAGGAATTGACAATAATTTTTTTTATTACTTGTTTTTTATTTCTCACATTGAAGCATAAATAGCATTACATATTTCTGAGTATTATAAAATTCTGTGATGAACTTGGGTGCCAATGTATAACCATAACAAACGGTTCTTGGAAGTCAGCCATCATTACATGACCAGGTTTTCACAAGGTCGATCCACGCTAGAGCAACTACCATCTTTATGCCAAGACAGATACAAATTTGGGCAGTACTTAACTTTTTTATTATCTTTCAGATCCAAAGACTGATGAGGTACAGTCAATTTCATCCAAAATTTGACAACTGGACTTTCACAATCTTTTAGAAGCAATCCAATAGGTCCAGAATATGAATATGTTCTTTGTGCAACCGTCCATTTCAGAATGGGGTAATAAACTCATTGGTATTTAACATACATATATTCCATTGTAATCGTCTTCCAATGTATGTCTAAAACAAACGTATTACTCTCCTTTCCATCCTGTATTCACATTTGTTCCATCACATCCGATAGCCAGTGGTTCTACCAAAACTCATATTATATGTTTTTTGTAAATTTGATAATACCATGGGCTATTTCTTTTACTTTCTGGTTAGCAGTATATGACCTGACCGATATTTGCTACTAGGATCCTCTAATAATGCTACAAGCGCTTCTGATGTTAAGGATAGGTTTATTTACTGTGCATATTTTTAAATCAGCAGATAAATATCGAGTAAAATTGATCAGATTTTAGGTGGGTTCTAATAATGCATTACATTAATATATATATCCCAGTACTAATTGCAAAATTAATTTTCAAATTATTTTTTATTTCAAAACCAATTTTCTTTTTCCCAATTTTTTTAATGTCAGGGGGGGGCCCAGCTAAATATTGGGCCGAAATTGATGAAAGTTTTGAGGGTTCTAACTAATCATTTCCGTTGTATACTTAGAACTTCAGAAATTAATTTTCAAAATATTTTTTGGAAAAAAATAGATTTTTTGTCTTTTTTCTAATTTTTTTAATAGCAAGCGACGCGGCTAATTAATGAAGGCTTTAACAGATCATTACTGCTTTCCCACACTACCAAAAAATCGATTTCTAAAAAAGTTTTCAACCCACCTAATATATATATATATATAAATATCACTATAAAAAAAATATATCATTATATAATAAAATACTGTGCATGGCCCGGCGTTTACGGGCAATCAAAATGGGATATTCCGGGCAGAGAGTGAGATCACGTAAGGCCTTGGGATCCCTTATTTTCATATACTGGCTCATTTTTTTCAACAAATAATATTGTCTACTTTCCCCAACAAATAAATATTCTTTCAAATCTAGTCTTTAATTACTAATTTCCATGCCCCTTACTCGGTTTATTTTTTACACATGTGTCACATCAACATGTGTTACGTTCCCCAAAACGTAAAAAATCCTTTGAATCCTATATTGTTCAATTAAAATTTTTAAATCAACCTTTTAATACCTTATAGTTTATAACTCAGCATTTCACGGAATCCACATTTTTCTTATGCCCGCCCTGCTTTTTTTCCCAACAAATAACCCCTAAACTTCCCCAAACAAACGTAAATCAGTTTGAATCCTCTCTTGTTGGATTAAAACTTTCCAGTCCTAACCTTTTACTATCTTAAACAGTTTGGATTGAATGAAAACGCGAAATTCTTATGTTTATAATTAAAACAGATTACATAATTTGTTTTGCAAAAGAAAAAATAAAACGAATAATAATGAAAAAATTAGATAAAATGAATAAATATTTTCCCAACAAACGTAAATGTTGCGAAACACTGTATGACAAAAAAAAGAAAAAAGAAAATGCAGGTATTTTCTTTCAGTTGTTTCCAGAAAAAGCACAAGAACTCCGAAATAAAGACAATTTCAGGAAAATTCTCAAGAAAATATTCTGGGCAAAACTTTGGGAAGACATAATATATATGTTATTGATCACATCCGACCGTGTAATCCCCAAACAGAAATAATTCTAAGAAACTAGATTAACAGAAGAATTTGCATTGCTATTGAAAATGAGGAAATCCAGACTATAGAACACGAAGTTCTTCAAGAAAAGATAGCTCTGATGAATCTTAGTGATTAACGGCCTTTTTTTAGTGATGTTCATTTTTTGTCAATATATCGACCATAGTAAAGAATTTATACATGTATGTTTCACTAACAAAGTATTCTGTCCAGCAGATTTATTAAATCGATCACTGTGTCCGACCAGACAACAAGTTTCACTGGCTGTCCTCAAAAGATTAGACAGCTAACAAACATGTTGGGAGGAATACAATACAAGAATAGACATTTCAGTATAAGATTCCAGGCAATGTGTAAAATGAAACTCTGAAAAAAAACAGCAACTGGAAACTTCACAAGAATAAACTTTTTTTATATCATGAGATGGAAATTTAAATGACCTTCATAGGAAAATTCTTTTCAACCTAGCAGCTGAATGAAATCATTTCATTTTGTGTGAGAAGGAAATATAAATTAAAATATACGTTGATAAAATTCTTTCTACACACACCATAAGAACAAAGGGTACTTTTTTTATGAATTAAAGATAATTACACAATATTTTTCAAAATATTTTAGCACAGATATAAAGCATATAGTTTTATATGAATAGAGTCATGAATATTTAAATTGCTCTTTATTAGAAAATATTTTCGACAACACCAAGATATTATTTTTTCATTTCTAAGGTCAATAGTATCCATTTAAATCAATTTTAAGAAAAACTTCTTTACTACACACAATTAGAAGAATAGTTCATGACTGTATGGATTCTATTATGTTTTTTAAAACTATCTTTATGAATAATTTTCACCACATATGTATTGATAAGAAAGGAACTTTAGCTTATGAATTGATAATGCACATTTAAATTACTTTTACGAAAACCTTTATGGCATACAACACGAGAAAAGAACTTTTCCACAATAGATTCGATTAAGCATTTCTACTTTTATGAAAAACATTTATGGCATACAACACAAGAAAGGGCTTTTCATTTATAATTCGATAATGCACATTTCAAATTACTTTCACAGGAAATCCTTTCCACATACATCACAAGAAAAGAGACTTTTCCTTTGTATGAATTCGATTAAAGCACATTTAAAGGAATCCTAAAAGGGGCTTTTCATTTGTATGAGTTAGAAAATGCTCATTTAAATGACTCTTATGAAAAATTCTTATGTATACAATTACAAGAAAAGGGTTTTTTTTCATTCATTAATAGATCGATAATGCACATTTAATTACTTTTCTAGGAAAAAGCTGGCATACAAGCTTACAAGAAAGAACTTTTCATTTGTATGAATTCGAAATGTTGATTCATTATCTTTTCAAAAAAATTCTTATGGCATACATGACAAGAAAAGGGCTGCTTCGTATAGATTCGATAATGCACATTTAAACTACTACAGGGAAAACCACTATAGCGCCACAACACAAGAAAGGGCTTTCATTTGTATAGATTCGATAATGCACATTTAAAGTCTTTTCTGAAGAATCCTTTCACCACATACATCCTGAGAAAGGCATTTATATGGAGTTCGAAAATGCTCTCATTTAAATTACTCTTTTGAGAAAATTCTTATAAATGACAAGAGGAGACTTTCCTTTGTATGAATTCGATAATGCACATTTAAATATGCTTTTACGAGAGAAAAACCTTTAGCATACATCCTGAAAGGACTTTTCATTTGTATGAGTTTGAAGATGCACATTTAAAAGTACTTTTATGAGAAAACTCTTTATGGCATACATCACAAGAAAAGGACTTTTCTTTGTATGGGTTAAATACTCATTTCAGAATTACACTTATAGGGAAAATTCTTATGTATAAATGACAAAGGGCTTTTCCTTTGTATGGAATTCGATATTTAAATGACTCTTTTGAGAAAAGTGCTTATAGCATATTTGACAAGAGAAGGGGCTTTTCATTTGTATGGAGTTCGAAAATGCACATTAAATCAAATTTGACAAAACTCTTTGTAATAAATCCTGAAAGGGCTCCTCTCTATGAGTTCGAAAATGCACATTTAAATTACTCTTTTGAGGAAAAAATTCTTATGGCATACATGACAAGAAAGGGCTTTCCTTGTATGAATTCGATAATGTGCATTTTAAGTACTTTTCTGAAAATCCTTTCCACATACATCACAAGAAAGAACTTTTTCCTTTGTATGAATTCGACACATTTAAAGTACTTTTCTGAAAATCCTTTCCACATACATCACAGAAGGGCTTTTCATTTGCAACAATTCGATAATGCATATTTAAATTACTTTCAGAAAAATCTTTATGGCATGTATCGCAAGAAAAGACTTTTCACCTTTATGAATAAGAAAATATGAAATGGTCGACCAGGAAAATCCTTTCCACATACATCAAAGAATATGGGGGTTTTGGTATGGATTTTGATTTTTTTTTTTTTCAAATCCGTTTTCTGACAAAATTTCTAACCACACATATCAAATGCAGAAATAATTCTGATTAGTATGAATTACATTTTGAATTTTAGTATCAATTGTTTCCACATACAGATCCCACTAATCAAATATTATTCATTCGTCTTGATATACGTCCATCTATTTTCTTGATGTTTTTCTTTAAGAAAATGAGCTGATTGAAGCAAGAAAATTATAACCATGAGTGTTTTGATGTATCCTGGGAAATACCTTCTTTTTTTGTTGCATTAGGAGATCTTGCAAGTAACCTGGTGAAGAAAACGAAAATTTATTACTACTTTAAATATAAAAAGTAATTTGCAGGTAAATGATTATTTATTTAAAAAATACAAAACCGGTATTTTGTCTTCTTGACTCAGTGGCATAGAGCAGGGGGGGGCAGAGGGATGTAGATGCCGATTAAGCCAGTCTTATGAGGCACTCTGGTCAAAACTTTACTGTGCGTGGAATTTATTGCAAGTTTCTTTCTGGTATTTGTATGTAAATGACTATTTATTCAAGAAATGGAAGCAGAGTAATCTCTTCTTGATTCGGTGTCATAACGACCGGGGAGTAAGGGGGTGGAGATGCCCCAGGTGCCAGTTTTATGAGGTGCCGTGGAGTCAAAACATTACTGTGCTTATACCATTAAAAACTGATACCATGCCCAGAGCATCATTTTCACCTGTCAAGTCACTGATCATGATTCGGTTAAAAAAAATCATATTTCCCAGGCGCCACTTACCCTCGCGATACCACTGTCTTTACTTCTAACTCGTTTATAAAGTTACATTTTCAGTGACACTAGTTTGAATGATTTTTTTTCTCTTATTTCAAAAAATAAATAATAATAATTAACAATAGCAATGATAACTTCCACAGAAATGAAGGTATCTAATGGTTTCAATGAAAAAAGTAGCACAGTACATAAAAAAAAAATGCAATAATGAAGTATTTATAAATTTTTCTTCAAGGAGATTGATAGCACTTTTTAAAGATCACATAGATTATCACTTCATTGTAGACAAAGAGTATGCACAAGATTGTTATAATTAAAGATATCATTGTTCTCAGGTACTGTAACATAAAACAAATCATTTGATATTGTACCTCCAGGCAAAACATTGTCAGCAGAAACAGTACCTGCAGATGAAACATTATTTCCCAATCAAATTTTAGCTGAGAAATATTCTTTCATTAATTATTATCGTATACGATAAAGACAAGTTTTATTATATGAATTTCTACTTCTAAAGAAGCATGTTCTATAGGGAAGAACCTTTAATTTTGTACGACCATGACAAGAAAGATCACTTATAACAGGCATACACTCCACCACAACCGTTGCATAGCTGCAAGATTTGCCGCTAACTTCCTTTACAGTCCACATAATCAATAATAAAATACAATCTAATCCTTAATGAGTCACATAAAATCATAGAAATGATAAGAAAAATCAGGAAAACATTTTTAATAGCAACGTAATCTGTCATTCGGCAATGTCCTTGATCTCAAGGTTCGAAGCAATATGTCACCATCAGCCTTTATTCATATATGGTAAATTACAGAAACAATATAAAATACAAATTATTATATTATTTTTTTTTTTTTATGTGCACAACTAACCAGCTGGGGCTACGGCCCTTAATAGTCACAAACTTTCAGCGTAGCCGAGGGTTTTGCCATTCTTTTTGAATTGCCACATAGGGGGCTAAGTAGTCAAGTCACTGATCCACAATCATGGGGAAAAAAATTTGACCTACTATGGTTGATTGTTTTAATTAAGCTCAAATAGATGACAAATCTTCTGTATAATTGTGTCTCGAAACCATGGTATAAACTTAGGACATTTATGAGTGGTCCACTAAAATTTTTTTTTGCAACATATTGTGAAAAAAAAGCTATAATGTGAAAACAGCAGCGAAAAGGTAGCCTGTCAATTTTATCATAGTTCCTAAATTAGAATGATAAAAAAAGGAGAATAATTTTAGACATTTTTCCACATATGGTCTTGTGTTTAAGGTATGGATAGATGAACTCTCTATAATCGGTAACTACTGAAAAGGCAGCTACTAAATTTTCATTCAACCTTTCAGTTAACAAAATATGCACTGCAATTTACCAATTCTAACTAAACTTTATATAATATACAGTGGAATTTTACTGTTTCATTTATTTTATAAAGGTCTTTTTTAATTGAAAACACAAATTTAACACCCTGACTTTAGATAAATTCTAGGTTGTAGAATTAAAATTTGAGCCCGCTAAAGAGTAAATTATATATGTTTTCTTATTTTTGTACACCCATTAAATAGCATATATCTTTCATCACACTTCACTGAAAGTAAGAAACAAGGGAAGCTCAAATATATATTTGACGATATAAAAAAATGTCTTCATCTTTAGTTAAATTTACAAAACAACTACAATGTTAGAAAAAAAAATTGCATTGAAAGTTAATACAAAGACATATCAGATCGACTGTTGCAGTTTCAATTTCTAAAATTCATGTCAATTTTATCTTAAAATAAACAACCTAAGTCTTTTGTAAATGCTATTACCAATTTTTAACGTCGTAAAACAGAATGTAATTATAAAAATTAATTTAAAAAAGCAGGATAATACAAGATGGAATTTTTCTTTAAATAGATCAGGTTTATATTCTCTTAGGTTGGAACTTATATAAAATTTTGTAAAATTGTTTTTTTTTAGTAAAAGACATAGTGTTTTCTTTTTGTTCTCTAAAGCAATTTTGTCGACAACTTTTGAAATAACAGGTTCACACTTATTTATATTTATTTGATTTAAAATAAGGATAAAAAGGAACAAGAATATGTAGATAAAGTTGGTATTGAACCATCTAAATAAAATTAGCAACCACTAAAAAAAAGACTAAAATAGATTATATTATCGTAAAAAAATTTTTTATGAAAGGATAATATCAGAATGGGAGGAGAGCAATACGTAAC
>BGPR01005628.1:0-31945 GCA_013235015.1 Araneus ventricosus
TGTCTGTTTGAAAGTTAATAAGTATTTAAAATGCTTCAAAGTTTACCATCCACTGGACTTTCGATTGTATAAAGTTACATCTTGTAGTTGTGTTTTTCCTAATTAGTATGCAAATGTTATATGTATAAAGTGTGATGACGTTAAATAAGGTGTCTTTTTGTAGTTAACTTTGGCCACTGATTGTGTCTAATCCAGGTGTATTGTATATTAAGATTTGTATTCTAATTTTTTATAAACTCTTCTCTGGTTTTAATTTTCTGTATCTCTATTTTGTAATCGCTATTTATTTCTAATAACACCATAATTTTTAGTTGTGTTATAAAATATCTAATAAAACCATATAATAGTCTTTATGTTAACAATATTGGTTATTAATTAATTCTTAGTTGTAACAAATATTGCCCACATTATTGAAATGTTTTTCCCTAAAGCACATATTATTTCTAAAAAGCACAAAAAACTTGAAATGGTGGAGATGCTAAATTAAATCCCTTCAAAGAAAATTAATTCCCTTCAGTTTCCATGTCTGTTAATCATTTGCTTCCTTTAACCATAATTCCGAATTACATACCACCAGAGCTGATATTACATTTGGACAATCTGCAGTTGAAATGCCCATAAAATGTGTCGAGTACAGCTACTCATCGCTAAAAGAATTTTGGCATAATATCCATTTATAAATAAAAAAAATTCCAATTGTGTATGTTATATCAAAATTACTTAGTACCTATCTTAAAATAGTGAAAAAGTTAAATTCTCTGTTTAGTGGGAAGAAATAATTTTTTCTATGTATCCATTTCTGAGTAAAAATGAGCTTTATAGAAAAAAGAATTTTGTGAAACTGGAAAAATTTTTAAAACATTGATTTGATTGAAGAGATCTAGATTTTTAGGTTCTACTTGTCAAAATTTTAAATTTCATGATATTGCATTTCTAAAACAAACACTTGAAGAGGCATATTATTTTAAAGTCTTTCAGTTTCAGAGGCTGATTAAAAGTTTATAGTTAATTGTAAATTATTTTGGAAATATGCCAGTTCAGTTTCATATACCTAGCTAAGTTTTATGTTTTGATCTAGTACTGGTAACTAATGATCAATGCCATTCCTCACTGATATCTTATAATTTTTACTAGATATTTGTAGTTGAATGAATGCATGATATGGATGTATATATATATATATATATAACAAAACAAACTTATAAACACAAGACAAAAACTCAAAAACAGTCAAGACAAAATGGCAAAAATAGAGAAAAACCAAAATAAAATTGAAAAATATCATAGCGAGCCGCTCGTCAGGAAGAATCATAGCGAGGACTCGTCAGAGAAGCTCGCTCACGATATTAATTTGTGCTTTTTTCTGCTAACGACAAACGAAATCCGTTAAAATTGCCGTCATCCCCTCTAAAAGCACAAGACAAATAAAAATGGAAGAATATATATATATAAAGAGCTTATTTATGTGTGTATGTATATATATAGTTTTCCTGCTCTGTGCATGTCCAGACTGTTTAACTTAACAGGACCAAACTTGTCACAGTGATGGATTAGCTTGAGTGAGAGCTAATGCCTTAAAAATTGTTCTAAAATTCAAATTTTATGTAATGCATCATTTTATTTAATTTTTAAGTGGTAAATTTGGGCGGGGTTTTTTTGTGTGCCTATTTTTGTGAATTTTGTGCATATATTCTCAGCAGAGAACTGTAATTTTTATATCATGGTCAAGTACAGAATATCCTTATTCTAATGAGAGTAATTAGAAGCTGCTATGTAACTTCTGATTTTTAATGTTTTCTTAAAGTTTTCAGAAACGCCTTTCTTCTGCAAACATCTCTATGAGATTCATGTCATGCGAGATGAAATATTATGCTTTCATATTTTAATTTATTAAACATCAGGAAAAATCATTCTTGCCTTTGTTCTCTCACTTTTTTTGTCTTCTGATGTTTTATTTTACAACATATATTTTTGGCACCATTTTGTTTGTTCTAAAGATTTTTAAGATTATATTTTCATTTAGCAATACTGAGCAAATTCTGTATAGTATAATTGTACATTTTAAAGTTGTATTACTTATTGTATGATATATTGTTCTTTGTCCAAACTTCTCACATTTTTATTCAAACCATACTGTTATAAGGTAATAAAAAGGCTAGATTTGAAAGTTTCGGTTCAACAATAAAAGATTCAAAGGAGACTTATATTTGTTGGGGGAACTTAGTAACGATATTTGTAGAAAAAGAAACGGATGAGGGCATATGAAAAAATTTAGATCCCAAGCAATGCTGGGTTATCAGCTAGTATTGTTATCATCAATTAACATGTTAAGCTTGTTAAAATTTGCATGTAATGTGCTGTAAAACTTAGTTCACAATTATTGTTCTTTATAATAATAATTTTCCTGATTTCAAAAGCACTCGGGGGCATTTTGTATTAAGCCTTCACATAACATAAGAGGATTTAAATGTATTTGTAAGAATTAAAAGCGTGCTTTTGGAATAATATTTTTTAATCAAGAAATATAAAGCCTAGTATGTCATTATTATTTCTGCTTAATAATCATATATTTTTCAGCAAATTTTCATCTCGGTTGGAAGTTTAAAAAAAATGTCATATATAAATGTGCAACTTAAATTTAAGTAAAATAAACATCAAAAGAGTGTTTACTTTAAAAGTATCAGTAGATTACCATTTCAGGTAGCTCGTTACTTACCAATATCTCTGCATAAGTATGCAATATACAATCATTTTTCCTGTTTTCAGATATTTAATAGGTGTTTAATTTTCTGTGTATATACTTATACAGATATACATTTGATGTTTTTTTTACTCTTACTCATTTTCTTATCTCTCTCTTTAGCATTCTTTATAGCCGTCCAAGTATTTTTTACAATTGGATTCACTGCCTTGCTGGTCAGCTGCATTTTGATCCTTGCTGCACATTTATGCATAAGTCCAGAAAAAGATGTCCTTTTTGTGAGGATAATTGCAGTACTTACATTGGTTGCAGGTAAACAATGATTTCCTTTTTTTTATGACATTAAAAATGTTACAAAACAGGATTCAATAACTTTTTGCAAAAGATGTGCAAGATTTTCTTTAAATTTACAAATAGAATCCATTTATACAGTAGAATTTCTCTAAGCAGCCACTCCTACATAGTAGTCACGCCTCTCACTGGCCACTTTTATCTGGCATGGAATTTTTGGCCCTTAGAAATAACCCTTAGGAACGGCCACTCGAACCCTTCTTTAGCAGCCGAGTTCATTGCCCGTTTTAACTAAAAGGAAATATGTACCTTTTGTCTCTCTGGCCTTGGATTTTCTATTAAGATCAAAAGGAGGAAAGAAAATACAAAAAAGAAAAAAAAAATCATTGACTTAAAAAAAAATATTGGAAATCAGATCAAAATTAAACATTCCTTTCCCAGCGTGAAGAGAAAAGTTAATTTCGGCCCGTTCTACTCTCTCTTTGAATGCCCCATCATGGTTGAAGTTGGACCACCAACCTCTGCTGAGGTGGGCTATTTAAGAGTTAATTTTTGTCTTTCAGGTGCTGATTCAGACTCTTGACAAAGAAGCTGCCGATATGGGTTATGACCATCCAGTATTTTCAGCCCAACAAATTTTAATAAAATAGATATTATTCCTCATTACACAACAACTATTGACAAAATAAGGAAGGATTTATTTTTCTAATAAAAAAAATGGAAAAAAAAAAGTTTACCTCTGAAAAACTGAAAGATCTAAGCATAACACCAATTGTATCTTTTTTTAAAAAAACACATCAATTTAAGTACTTTTTTCTTTAGATGATTTTTAAAATTTACTTTATCAGAAATAATAAATTAGGGTTGTGTATACATGTATTTTGTACTTCCAAACATGAAACCCCATTTAGTGTGACTACCCCTCCGAGTGATTAATTTACCTTCGAATGCCCGATGGTGCCATGGAGAAGTTTTGCTGTATATATGTAAATGAATAAATAGATTTTTTTATAAAGAAAAGGCCCGTATGTTTAAGTTTTATTCTAAATCATATCTTATTTGTGTGTATGTTTTTATTTCTGTGCCATAGCTAATTTGATTTATTATTGATTTCTAAATTGTCACTGTATTTTATGTTTATAAAATTGAGAATTTTGACATAACTAATTTTATTATTATCATTTTACACTGTAAAAATATTTTAACTTTTACTTTATCGTAAAATAAAATATTTCTTGCTTTTGTAGGCAATGCACACATCAGTATTTCTTTTTTTAATATTATGCTATTCAAATATGTAAAAAATAAGATGTACCGTGCTTTCTTGGGGAAACAAAATTTATGTATTCTGCAAAAAAAGTGTACAGAAACTGTATGTGGTATACTGAATTTGTTAATTTTCTTTTTACAGCTGTATGCTGCACTTTGGCTATCATAGTATTTGGCGTACATGGTGACGGTAGGGATTGGATGCCAGATCCAGACCATAATTATTTATCGTGGTCATTTGCTCTAGGTGTTGTTGGCTCTTTTTTCACCTTCATTAGTTCTATTTTGTTTTTTGTTGAAGCCGGTAAAGCCAAGAAAAGAGAAGATGCCTTAAATCACCATGTTGCTTATCACATGGAACAAACTCATACTAAAGTCTAAAAGACTTAATTCTAAAAATAACGAAAGCATCATTCCAGCCAGTTGTTTATGCTTTTAGTACAAAACTTTGTTCGGCAGAAGTTTTGTAAATAGGAATCTTATGAAGTGTTGGCTGTTGTTAAGTATTGGATAAATGACATGGTTTAAGATGATACTTTTATATTTTATGCATAGAAAATAATTTATAAAAAAGTATTTTTTGAGACATTCCAATCATCTAAGGAATGAAGTTTTAACATTCCAATTATTCCGTCCATATTCCAGATGTTTTTATCTGCATTTTAATTGTAAATGTGTATTTCTTTTTGAAATAATCGTAGGAAGGTAAATTTTCCCGGTGTATTTTCTTGTGAAAAATACAGAAAATATTATATCATTCCATTTATTCTCTCTTTGTTACATTTTTTGTTAATTAGAATCTCATTGTTCAATTTATCAAATGTATAATTTTTTTCTTATAAATATATATATACTGAAAAGTCCATTTTCTTAAATTAGGAATGTGGATATTAGCATTCCCTCAGGAATCTCATTTATTTAGTATTTTTTTTATATGATCCATTTTATGATTCATTATTTTATGATCTTGAAATGTATTGTTTCCAATTAAGTCATATTTTGTGTCATGTATATTTTTTTCTATTTAGAATTATATTGAATGTGGTTGTAAATCAGCTACTATAAATATTTATATTGACTGTGAATTTTGCAACTATTTGGGGTGATATATGTTTTTATAATTGGTGTTAGTTGTTTTGAATTCTAATTATCATGTTTTTTCATTTTTAATCATGGGGACTCTGATTTTTGTAATTTTTACACTCTAAAATAAATAACTATTTTTGAAACCTGTTTTTTTTCGTCATTCCTTAGCTTTATGCATTATTGTATTTAAAGAAATGATACTGTGTAGGGAATATTGGTTTGTAAAATATGCTAAATGCCGTTGATAGCATAACTTAGTGTTCTTAATGGCATGAGCAATGAAAATTATTAAGATATTACTTATTTTTGGTAGACCATTAGTAGGAACTAATGCGACAAAATCTTCTAATGAGTGCCCAAATGATTAGGTCTTCAATTCAGAAGTATGAAACATAAACTTTTTTCCCCTTAAAGAACAAACTACACCGTCCCCCCCCCAAAAAAAAAAAAAAAAATACCACATGGAGTCAATGAGCTGTTATGGATACAAATTGTTTACACAATCTTTTGTGGGTTAGTTAGATTTACTTAACGAAATACTAGATTTTCATATTGTTTCTTGAATAGTAAAATTCATTATCCATTTTGATTAACTATGGATATTTTACATTAGTAGTACTGAATATTTATAATTTAAAACAAAAGTATTAGAAATTAAACAAATCCTGAAAATGTTAATTAGAAAGGAAGAATAATTGTTAAACAAAAGCAAATGCAGTATTTATTCTGGAATTTTTCATTACTTTGACGAGATCGAAGAAGAAATAAATATAGAGTGGTTATTTAAGCTCTTGAAAACATTAACTCAGTATACAGTTATATACATGAAGGTCATTAGGTTTATAAACAAAACTAAAAGGATTTTCACTCATAAAATGGTATAGTTGATAGTTAATTACAAATGTGTTTGCATTTTTTTGTTTACTTTAATCGTTCCCTGTCTGCATATTGGCATAAGAAATATTTCATAATTGTTTAAATCCCAAAATTTAAGCGCTATAACTTTTACTGTACAGTTAATTTCAATGTACCTTCTGGCATTCCTTTAAGTTTTACGAGTTCACTTTATGAACTTTCATTACCAAAGTCAAAAAATAGTAAATTTTACAGAAATGAAGGTAAAAAAAAGGTATATACAAAAAAAAAAATTACTTTTCCAAAGTGGTATATAGTAATTGGCTTGCTAATAGTGATGTTACTAGATCAAATTTTATGAAGCAACTGCTTTATTCCAAGAGTGACATCCTAGTTAAAAACATCTGCATTTGATGCTTAATTTTATTCAGAAATGAATTAAAAAGAACAGCAACTTTAATTCAGTATTATCAATTATAATGAGGCAAATTATAATTTTCATACATACAGGATACATAGTCAAATTATAATTTTCAAAGATTTTATTAGTATATTAAACTTTATTTTAACTATTTCCTTATGGGTAGTACAGATCCCATACTACCAGAATTTTTAGTATTGTCTGAGAACTGATATGTCTACTGTCCCAGTAAATGATTTGAATTTCACTTCCTCTCATTTCCATCAATCCATAATCTGTCTCTGTTCTAATCCCCAAATTGTCTTACTCCTCTGTTCTTTTCAGTCATGTCATGTGTGATAGATAGTTTTATTTCTAATGAGGAAAGACAAGAACAGTAATTCAGGAGGATTGAGAGAAACTGCAGATTAAAAGCAAGTTGCAGTAGCTCTGCACCTACGGCTAAAAGGGGACCCCCAAAAATATAGATTTTTTTATATATTTATATTATTTTTATCATTAATACTGTATCAAATTTAGAGGTATGGTGGAGCCGGAACGCAGTTCCAGCACTTCTTTTTTTAACAAGAAATAAATAAAAAATTGTGAAAACCTCCTTAAAACAGCACGATTTTTGTCGCCCAGGTTAGAGCGTCCTGGTACTGCTTATTTTGCGACTACCACATTGATCATATTTCAATATTTCGTATTTAATTAACTCTATTTATGCTATTTATTCTATAGTAATATACAAAGTAATTTTCCTAAGAAAGAGCAAAATATATTTACTTTTGTGCAAGGATTCCTTAACTTCTTTCAATATTATTTATGTAAGCATATTTAAAATGCAATAACAAAATTGATGAATTCAAAGGGATAATAATAAAGATTAATTAAATGAATTATAAAAAAAAAATTATAATATAATAGTTCTTGTTCACAAAAATGGAATTATAATGTTTTGAAGAACTCAAAACTGTACTATTTTAAAACATAATGATTAAATAGTCAAGATGTTCAAGTACTTCTGCATAATGTTTATAAGCTTAAGCCACTCTGTGCAGACATAATTTTCTAATTACTTGATGCAGGCAGGGAGCATTTTTCCGATTCTTTGTCAAAATCCCCATTGTAAGAGTTTTTTTAAAAAATGCTCCTCTGTTCCATAATTTAAAGGTTTATGATGGGTAAAAGAGAAGGTGCATCCATTTCATTCATTTTTTGTGTGTTGAAAAAATACAACTAAATCTAGAGTGCATTACAAAAATGAACATTTGTATTGAAGCAGGGCTCGAAATTTTACTCGATGACATTTTTGGTAACATATTAGCTTTGTCACTTCGTTAATGTTAGACTGTTAATCTCTCCTCTATATGGGCTAATGTAGGAATTAAAGTAAAAATATTTTTACCATGATGAATTCTAATAAATTATTGCAAAATATATGAGTCATTTAAACCAAGTTCAGAAAATGAGTGAAGACTGCGCAGATAGTCTTTAATCCTGTAACTAATATAAATGTTTCCGAGGTCAGTAAAATATAAAGATTTTATGGTTTTGGTACTAGATTTAAAAGTGAAAAACTAGTGACTGTATAATTGGGTGGAAAATATTTCTAGTGAATTTGCTTTTAATAGATGATTTTTTTTTTTCTTTCTAAAAGGGTAAAAAATGCGCTCTGTATTGAGCCTCTTTTTTTGTCACTGGTTTCTGCAATTTAGAAAGACTGTTGAAACTGTTCAATTAAAATTCAATCAGAGACCAGTTTTAACTGGGTACAGTTTAGTTCATAAGAATACCAGGGTTATTCATATCGACTAAATTAAAATGTTTGTTAAAAATAATCAACTTGCAGCACATTTACAAGGTTAAGTATAAAGCTGAACTGGTATATGCTGTTCAAAAGACCACAAGTAAAATAAGTGCAAAATTTCTACAAATATATTGAACTTCATAGACAGAAAACATTTAGCTTCATGATTCGGCCTTCAACATGGTATATAATACACTATGGTATTTAGAGACTAACCACTGCAGGTAGCTGATGTTTTGATCATGCAATGATTTCTCACCCTGTACTAAAACTTCGAATTTATTGTTATAATTTTTCTAGATGGAAAATTTTGGATCAAATTTCTTATTTCTACGAGCTCTCTTCTTATGATTTTATACCAACTATATCATCAACAGATGCGACTTCAACCGGAATCAAGTGCAACAGATGGTGCAGCTGATTTATCTAATCTATTATATGCAATACAAGTGAAATAGTAAATTTTAAGCAGTTAGTAAGTTGTACCGTGTGGTGGCTTTTATACATCCGCGCCTCTTATGGCAACTATTATTCAATGCCTCAAACCTGGCCGCTCAAGGAAAATTGTTGAAATTCAGTTTGATTTGTCAGATTATCGTTCGCTCCTGAAGCTACAAGAAATTTACTTTGAGTTGAATTTCAAAATTTTGAACCGTGGTGAAAACGATCTCTGAGTTGGCGCTGTGCACTCAAAATTTTCAAGCTGAGGCCAGCGTTCTAGACACATAGACATTTAAGGTAAGTAACGTGGATCATGAGCAAGACAGGAATATAGATGCTGCAAGGTATAACGAAAATATCACTTTGTTCCATACTATGCCGCACGTTTTTGTAATTTATTGTGTAGCACTGGAGTGAAATTTACAATAATTATTCAAACGTAGAGTGGTAAACAATGCGTAAACTTCTGTCAAATTTGAAATAAAAGAATGATAGCGAAACATAAAATTAACACAAGTTTCTGTGCTTTAAAATGAACTTCGGTATTTGTATTCTTCATTAATTAAAGGTTCAATATATTTAAGCTATGCCGATGAAAAATAAATGAACCATGGAAATAAATGAAAAAAAAAAAAAAAAAGAAAATTCAATAACCAACTAGTGTCAACTCGATGAATACGCAGGTGTTAAATGCCAAAAATACATTCTCATCAGTACCATGGACGAGTTTTCTGTTTTGTTTATTTACATTAAAAACCTGGACTTCAGCTTAGTACCGCCGGTTGGGTTGGGAGACATCACTTTTCCCGGCCGTTAACATGCAGGAAAGTGACGTCACCTTGTAACCCAAATGGGCATATAACCTCCCGCGAATTATTAGTTACCGCATTTAATGTCAGAAAACAAAACAGAAAACTATTCCATAGCGAAGGAAAAAGCAAATGATATGTTCTAGGACCAACTGATATAAATTATATTTGCAGTTTAATGGAAAATATGAAGAAAACAAAAAAATTAATCGAACCTAGCGCAATTTACTTTTGCACGTTGAAAATTTATGAATGACGCAATGAGGGTAAAGTGAAAAACTTTGGCTTTGTGGCACTGAAGAAGCATACAGAATGAGCAGACAACTGATTATTTTGATAGTAAAGAGAGTGCAAACATTTTTTATTTATCAACTTTAACGTTTACAAAGCGAAAATACTAGCATTATTTAAAAAGTTCATCAAATTCAGTTCAAGCTGAAAAATAAGCATCAAACTGTCATAGTAGCTAGTGCAACGCGATATCGATTATTTAAAATATATTCGAAGGCAATATTTTCCGCTTTTTCAGCGAAATTATTTACATAATAATAATTATTTTCTCTGCTTACTCAGCGAAAAAAATTCCTCCAGAAACAAATAAATAAATAATAATAAAAGACAAGATATAACATTTTGCGCAACATTGTAGCAAGTAAACTACGACCGCAATATATTAAATGTAAATAGCAACTAGAAAACATAAACAAAAGAAAGTTTTTGTTAGCTAAGCTAAAAATTAGCATTGAGCTAATACATTTCACTGAATTAAAATTAAGATAATTTTTTAATATTTAGGGGGTGTATTAAACAGATGATTCATTAATCGAATTTAACATGAACTTGAAATTTGCATATGATTCATGCAAATCTACACCTTTTAGTATACCTGCTTTAACATTTGCTGTAATCGGCTGCATAAGTTTGATAGTTTCAATATCCAGTCCACGCTGGCTTGAATCAGAGCCTGAATCCAAGTCTAATTTCGTCCGTCTTGGGTTATGGAGCGTATGTTTCAGAGATTATCAGCACCCTTCTCTAAAATTCGATGGCGTATTCAATGGATGTTATACATTACATGGGCAGAAATCCAAAAGTATTAGTAACTGGTTGCATCCAGGTATAGAACATTCTCTCTGAATACTTTATTTTATCCACATAAAATAATGTATTCTAATTCAGAGCTTTGATAATGATTAATCGTTTTTTCTTCATTTAGATTCTTGTAAATAATGTATTCATTTTATTTTTGCTACCTAATTTATAATAATACAAATTTTACTCAATGCTATGCAATTTTTTATCGCACTGGTTGTTTATAAAATGAAATTAAATATTTAGATAAATTATCAGAATAAGCAGGGAATTTTGATTTGCAGATTAATTTTTTTTAAAAAAAGTTAATTTCTGTAAAAATATTATTTTTCAGGAAACAATCTATAGAGGCATGATATATTCTTTTTTTAAAAACATAATTTATGGTTACGTTACAAATTAATTATTTAGTTACCTTTAAAATGTTACAAAATACAGTAAAACCTATTTATAATGATATTGCAGGGACCTGGAAAAAATATTGTTGTTGACTGTTTGAGCATTTGCACTACCAATGTTTATATACGTGTGCATATATTAATATACTAACTATTCTATTGCGCTTATTGATTTATCTTAAAAATAATTGCTGATATGAAACTGCATTCATAAAATACCACTTTAAATTATTTAAAACTTTTTGAAGAACTTCAAAGTGAAATTTTTAGTTAACCTTTTTATTAACAACAAAAGTTAAAAGGGAGATGTAAGCATAATTTTATTTCATAATCATGCCAATGCTTTATGTAATGTCTTCAAATATTAATATTCAGTGTAATGTTCAATATAAATTCAAGGCTTTAACAATCAAAACGAACTTCAAGAAATAAGTGGTCAGTCCAAAGTGGTAATTGCGAATGAACAGATCCACCACTGCCTATCCAGAGTCAGAGGCAACAAACATCTGTATTCATTCCAATCACAAAAGGCTCCGGTTTCAAATACTGCCCCTCCCCCAGATTCTTCTGTTATCTCGCATTCTAGTCCATGGGATATTACTTTGCAATGAAAAAAATCTGATAAAATGTACTGTACCAGCTTTCTAAAGAAGTACGATTATCATTATAAACAGGTGCATCTAAAATGGATTATTGCTGTAGACAGGTTCAAAATACATTAAATAAATACACTATATGCCCAAAAGTATCCGGACACTTGCAGATGTTCACATTTTTTAGAATTTCTCCGGAATGGTTTAACCGACTGCCTTTAAACTTCGTACATGTAAAGAATAGACAATAACTCACATTTTGCATTGAAGATTCGGTTCTGAGGGCAATTAGGAGGCCGTCTACAAACTGATGAAGACAAAAACGTTTTTGGCCCACCCCGCTTCACAGAATACTGATAACAAGATGAAACTTTCAGAAATGGTAATGTTTAATATGCATAATATTTACAGGAATTTTTGTAAACTCTGCGCAAATATTTGGGAAGATATAAAGGTTTTCTTAAAACATCTCAAATTTTCCCACCTGTTTTTTGCTTATAACATGCAGAGTTTTCTGTTATATTATGCAAAGCTTACAGAAACGATGACAATATGTTAGAGAAGCATTTGTGTAAAACTTTAGAAAAGAATTGTTGAATATTACAGGAATTATGAGCATTTTTAGTAAATAGTGTTTTACTATGCATGCGCGAAACATAGTGTAATTTTTCTTTCACAACTTTAAAGCTAGATATATAGGGCAACTTATATTAAAACATTCAGTTCAATATCATTAGTATTCAGAAAGATATCGGCATTACAATGAGCAAAATTTTAGCTCCTGTCGAAGAGAAGCTACAAGATGAGGGGTTGTACACAAATTGATATTTTGTAAACTTATACCTTTAAATAGTTATATTTAATTGTATAGCGGTTAGAATTTGCTGCATACCCATGAACACTTATCAATTACGTGCATAACTTAAATTCTAGCTAATTAGGCACTATAAATAACAAAAATTTTATTACTTTAATTATATTACTTACATGATTAGTAACAAGTTACATATTGCAATTTTACAGCCAAACGATATTTTCAAATATATTTATTTTATGGCGGAACGATTTTTTATCTAATTTCTTTTCTTAAAATATTTTAATAATTCTACATATATATTTTTTTATTCGTTACGAATATTAGATGTGTTCATGGGTATTCAGCAAATTCTAACCACTATACAGTTCAATATAACTATTTAAAGGTATAAGTTTACAAAATATCAATTTGTGTACAACCCCTCATCTTGTAGCTTCTCTTCGACAGGAGCTAAAATTTTGCTCATTGTAATGCCGATATCTTTCTGAATACTAATGATATTGAACTGAATGTTTTAATATAAGTTGCCCTATATATCTAGCTTTAAAGTTGTGAAAGAAAAATTACACTATGTTTCGCGCATGCATAGTAAAACACTATTTACTAAAAATGCTCATAATTCCTGTAATATTCAACAATTCTTTTCTAAAGTTTTACACAAATGCTTCTCTAACATATTGTCATCGTTTCTGTAAGCTTTGCATAATATAACAGAAAACTCTGCATGTTATAAGCAAAAAACAGGTGGAAAAATTTGAGATGTTTTAAGAAAACCTTTATATCTTCCCAAATATTTGCGCTGAGTTTACAAAAATTCCTGTAAATATTATGCATATTAAACATTACCATTTCTGAAAGTTTCATCTTGTTATCAGTATTCTGTGAAGCGGGGTGGGCCAAAAACGTTTTTGTCTTCATCAGTTTGTAGACGGTTCCCTAATTGCCCTCAAGACCGAATCTTCAATGTAAAATGTGAGTTATTGTCTATTCTTTACATGTCCGAAGTTTAAAGGCAGTCGGTTAAACCATTCTGGAGAAATTCTAAAAAGTGTGAAAATCTGCAAGTGTCCGGATACTTTTGGGCATATAGTGTAGCAATTCCCCTGGGACAAAGAAAATATCATTATAGGCAGGTTCATCATTATATGCAGGTTTCATTATATTTTAATGTTCTATAAACCATGCATTTATTCAGACGGTTTTGGTGCATAATATTTAAACACAATATTTTATACTGGCAAAGAAGAAATAGTAAAAAAAGTGTTCAATATATTCTATATACACTTGTAACTTATAAAACGAAAGAGTTCTTTCATTTTGATAAAAATTAACAATTTTCCAATTATTAGTAAATCAGCTAATGAAAAATTGGCAAAATGATGATAAATATGCCAAAGATAAAACTCCTTAAGGTAATCTTTTGAAAATAACATCTTGCAAACAATAAAGAAATGGTTAGTACTCTGCATATTCATCAAATTTTTAGTCATGATAATTTTGATTTTTAAAACAGTTAATGCAGCTCTATTTTATTACCCAGGTATAGAAAAATTCTAAATAACAGTCATTAAAAGTTAGACAAAACTTTGATTTACTGTTGTATTGTGGTAAATTTTGGGGCAGAACATTACAGTGCGTGTATGAAATACTTAGAATGAGCAATCGTTCTTGATGTTAAATTGCAGGACTGAAAATATATGTATTTAATTAATCTTTTTTATCCATGTTTTTCAAACTGTAATTACTTCAACTGCCACTGTCTCAGATTAAGTGACAATTCCAATTAGTTTCAGAAGACTTGTACAAATACAGAGTCAGCAATTTCTAATCAGTCACTTGCTAAATTTTGAGTATTCCCTGTCTCAAAGTTATAAAAAGTCAGCTGCTTATTTGACATCTTATTTCTGTTTAGATTTTGTGATGTAACATTCTCAAAATGGTCATGGTACGGCAGCATCTAAAATACCTTTTAAAAATATTATTTTAATCGTATATGCGTGTATATATTTTTAAAACTTTCAAAACTACAATAAATAACTTTTTGATATTTTTGGAATGACCACAATATTCTTAAAAAATGTCTACACCACTACTAATATTACATATATATCCTTTTTTTTTATTGGTTTTATTATATTTTCTGTGACTTCATTAAAAAAAATATCTCACCAGGTAGAGAGACTTTAATTTTTTAGATTATAAATGCTTTAATTAATTTCGATATTTAATTAATTTTATTAATAAACTTTTTAAAGTAGAAAACCTAATTATTGAGTCTGAAGTAATAGCTCTTTTACTTTAGATTCAAGAATTAATTAAATTTAAAAATAAATAATTCAAACATTTTGGTTTGATATTTTAAAATTTTGTTTTCTACGTTATAAGTGATTTTATTATAATAAGTGACTTTATTATAAGTGAATATTTCATTTTTCCTTACATTTACAAAACTGCAAATTTATCTAGCTTTTTGTGAAAATTTAAACACTAAAATTAAGGGAAAAAAAAACCTGAATAAAAATTATAATTAATTACCAAGAGAAAATATTTGCTAAAATGTTTTTTTCCCCTACTCTCAGTTATTTTTAAGATTTATTTGCGTATTAAAAAAATTAAATGTCACTACTAGGCAATAGAAGCTCACATCTTCCTTTAGTGCATGGCATTCAATTTTTACATTTTAATGGTATGAAATAAACAGCTTTTGATCAATCTAGTATATTAAAAATAAATTATATTTTGCCAGCACATGGGAATCGTTTGCCTCATTTCCAATGAGTATTGGAGGCCTAAAAAATACTGTGAATTTCTATATTTTCCTGTGTTATGAAAAGCAGTTTCATTATTGATTATCAATCAACATTGAATAACTGTTTGAACAGAAAAACATTTTAATAATAAATAAGCTAAAGAAGTGTTCCTTCTCGTGAATATTAAAGCAAAATGATAATAATAAATTGATCCAAGTAAAACTGTTTAGATAGATGGAGAGGAGAAAAAGAGACAAGAAGTGCACCAGCTTGTGATTTTTCCCTATAATCAGAGATGGGCTAAGGTATCTGCAGCTCAAGAAACACAATTTTTCTCTGTCAGTGACAAATGGCCATTTACACTTAGCAGAATGGTCACAGATTCAAATTATTCAGTGCTGTGTTTCAGGCAGCTCATTCTTAAAATTTCCATTTATGGTGATGTTTCATGGAATTACATCTTAATATGTGATTAACAAATGACTTTATATGTAAGAACATGAATTCTGAGTAAGGGAAAGTAAAAAAAAAGAAAAAGTAAATAAATAAGGTTTTGAAGTAAATCAGGGGATGCTGTATTATATAAAGAGCCCTAAATGAATATAACCCCAATGTATAAACTGCCTCTGCTATTAGGTTTAGAACAATAAAAATAGGAATGCAAATTAATAAAATTAACTCTTAAGTTGCATTTTGTGAATGTTCTATAACAAAGGGCTTGATCTATAAAAGGGATGAGGAACCGGTAGCCTTTTTGAGTTTCTTGTGCAGCCTTACCAGTTATTTACAATTTGCATTAAAATAATATAATTGTCTGTAATTTAGTAATAATTGCAGAACAATAACCCTTAAGATTCAGCTCATGCAACCTTTTGCCCAGCTGCTGAAATTCAGTGAGGCATTTCATTGCGAAAAGGTTCCCCACCCATGTTCTATAACAAAGAAAGTTGCAGAGCTTGGTGACTGATAAAGTATATTAACCCTGTTAAAGACCAATTCAATCATTTTCTGTCTAGATTTATTTTTCGTTCAAATTTATCTCTCTAAAAATTAGTAAAAAATCAACTAAGATTTTTGCCTGTTTTCAGGGTGGTTTGTTTTTGTGCAGTGTTTAACAACAAGTTCTACATTGCTGTCTACACTTTGTGTTGGAATTTTGGTTTACATGCATTTTCAATCAGAAATCGAGATAAAGATATTTATATCAACATTTGTTTTTGTTTTCGAAGCCCTGTCTGGCAAGTATATTTTTACTTTTTATACTTAGAATAATAAAAATATAATATATTACATTTCTGCATATGTTTTTAGTTATTAAAACTTGTAATAAAATTACACCAAAGCTGAGGTTACTATAATAATAATGAACTCATTGGGTCTGCAGTATTTAATTAATTATATATAATTCATTGCTGACTTGATGAATTGGAACATAATAATTTTTTCTCTTCTTAATGTAATTATAATGCTTTGTTCTTAATATTAACTGTGACGTAGGTAAAGTACTTTATGCTTGCCATTGTCACAGCAGGGGTTTTCCATCATTCTTACTTTTCACTAAAGGAACAATTTTACATATGTATTCCATATACAAGCATCTTTGTTCAATGTAGTATGATCAATATTTCTAAAATTTTTGCTGCAACTTTTTCACTCTTGCTTCAGTCATATATGTCAGAGACTTAATTTTGTCAATTTAACATTTTGTATAATTTTGAAATTTATTAAAATATTAGTTTAACTTATCTTTAATTTTAAACATCTGATTTTGCAGAAATACCTTTTGAGAAACTTTAATGGAACATAATAATTTAAATTAAGCAATGATTTATAAGACTCAAAACCTGAGCTTCAATATTGTGCATTTAAATACCAGGATAATTAGAATAAGGACTGATTTGGGGTTTGATAGGGGATGTAACGAATGTTCAATATTTGGCCCTTTTGATGAATATTCGGTCTGGCTGAATACTAAACAGATATTCAGCTGAATAAATTCAAGATATCATTTTTTAAAAATGTGCTTTGAGATATATTTAACAAAGAATATAAAACATTTCAGTACATTTATTAGCAAGAAAATCTCCTAACATTTACTCAGTCTTAAGTTGAATAGTACATAAGTGTATTTAATAATGTCATATATCATTGTAAAGCCTGAAATTATGTTGCAAGAACAATAATTTTTCAGCATTTTAAGGAAGAATCTGTTCCATTTGGTTCCATATATATCACCACCTTCAGAAAATTAACGTTCGCTATGATATACTCTGCTTGCAAGAGCTGAAAGATATTTTCTTGCTAAATTTGCAAATCTTGTAAATTGTTCCGCATTTTCCCCCCCACCAATTAGGTGGACACACCATCTTAGCTATTGTTAGTTCTTTATAAAAATAAGAATTTATTTCTAATGAATTTAATTTATCCATTTAATTTTCTTCCGTGTTTCTCATTGTCATGTTCTGCATTGATGACTTTCATTTCTGTGAGGCAATCCCAAAATGAAGAGGGTTTCTTATTATTGGAATTAAGGCATTTTAAAATTTAACAAAAATACATCAAAGTGTTAATTTTTTTGAATATACAAATTATATATAAAATAATCAATTTTATTAATCTGTAATTTTTTCATTTGAAATTTGAGAGATATTTTATTTGCAATAAGATGTGAATTGTTTTGTAAATGTGGGTATTTGGCCTGAAATTTGGCAAAATATTTGGCTATTTGGACAAATCACTGTTTGTTCCTTCATTAGATTTAATATTTAGATAAAAAATATCATTTACTGGCATTCTCGTATTTTCAATAATATCAAGTTAAAAGCAAAATAGAGGAAAATTAAAACCATTTTGAATATTATGTGACTGATTTATTCATTGTAGGAATAAAGAAATATTAATAGTTTTGCTTTTTTTTTTTTAACTGTGTAAATAATGTACAATTGTGAACTTTGATTTGAAAAGTTAAATATATTCTCAAAAAATTATAACTGAAAAATTATAATAGTTGGTATCGAAAGTGTTCTTTAGCCATCCCCCTCTCTCCCCCCACAAAAAATATGGAATTTTCTTTTAATACTATAACCCAGTGAAATATTTAAAGCTTTGCCTTCACTGACAGCCAGTGGCGAATCTAAGATTCCAGTCTGGGGGGCTGAGGTCATCAAAACTTTGTATCATCGTGATGAATGTCAAACTTTGTATCATCGTGATGAATGTCAAGGCTATAGTAAACCAAAACTCTTTGACTTTCCCCACCTGACAATAAGAATCATAAAGAACAATACAATGCTTTCGATAATTTAATAAAAATTACGATGAAATAACTAGCCAAAAAATGTCTTCGACCGCGTCAGTGCTACAAGTACAAGTGGAATGACTACAAAAGTAGCAAAATTTTCGAGACTTTCAAGCTAGAAAGCAATGTTGGAATGTTTTTATTATTTTTTCAAAGAAAGAGAGAAATTAAGAAAAACATTTGTAATGATGTTAAATTAAATCAAGAATTCTGGCTTATGCTCGGGGTAGCCCGATAGCCCCTCCCCTGGATTCGCCACTGCTGACAGCATCTTAAACTGAAGGATAAATTATCCACAAACAATTATTAATTCAACCCATCTATAGTATTCCTTTAAAGAAACTTCTCTCTCTCTTTGTATGTATGTATATATATGTATGAAAATTACAGAAGAATTTTGCAGTTATACAGGATAGATTAATTTTAAGGCATAAATGTTCTCATTTATTGAATCTATTGATCCTAATAAAAATTAATATAGATCAGGAATAATCGTGCAAATATTTGTGCTTAACTATCTTAAGGCAAAATATATCTTGCAAAGATCATGATACAAGCACGATTAAACAATTATAAATAAAATGCCTTGGCATTTGTAAATGATATTAAAATATGAAATTGTATTTTAAAATAGAACTTCTGACCACTCTATGGTTGTGTCAAAAGGAATCACACTATTTAAAAAATTTGTTTGACAATACAGTTTCTTTTTGATAATCAGTAAAATTCAGTCGGTATAAAAAATCCAACTTGTAATGAAAATAAATAATTCATAATAAATAATAATAAATTTTAAATAAATCAACCCTTTAACTTTTTAATAATTTAATGATTATGTCTATTGTGACTTCAGTAACATGAGTTTACACCAATGCTGGGGGAGGAAATTCTCCAGAAATTGTTATACAAACCAAAGGTCCTTTTTTGCAGAATAAGAATTAGAACGTGTAATAATATGCGCCAAACCAACTATCTACACTTCTCTCTCATTGTTCAATTTTGCAATTCATCTTGAGACTTATTTTAAGTATAAAGCTTAGAAAATCAGCTAATGACTACTTACATAATACACAATATCCATAATTTTTGTTATATTTTGTTGCCAATATTGTTACTAAATATTTATCCCAAAAATTAGTTAATTCTTCAAACACTTAATATTATTTTTTTACAGTATTGCAAAACAGAAAAGAAAAAAAAACTTTACTTCATACCATATAATGTAACAAAATATTATGATACAAAAATAATGTCTTAATCACATTGGATAATACTGTTGAAAGGAAATACTTTGTCCTGAATTAAAATTGCTTTGGAATCTGTACTTTATCACTAAATTTCCATTTTTGAATTTTAAGTTAGAAATGCTTTTAAGACTTATTTTTATTGATTATTTTTTTCATGCAGCCCTTTCAGCATTCCTTGCCATCAGTGTTTTTGGAGCAATGTGCTTTGAGCGATCATGGATACAGTATCCTAAACACAACTCGCTTTCATTAGGATACGTATTCGCTGTCATTGGAGCTCTCGCACTGGGTGTCGGTGCTTGTCTTCTCCTGGCCCAGACATTTCGAATGAGGAGATTTCTGTACCGGAATAGTACAGTGATGTATCGCATTCCTGTTTCTGACCCATGAATACAGTCTGCTATGCAACTGAGTCTCCGTTTGCTACTCTTCAAACATTCCAATTGAAAATTGTAATAAATGGAAGAGTTATTAGAATTTATGTATTAATGTCATCGATTAATGATCAAGGGGGACTGGAATATGGATTTTTTTCTTTCTCAAAACCAGAATTTCTAGATTTTTGAATGTAGATGTATTGCTTCCCGAGAATCATAGTGTCCAAACTCCGAAAAATATTTAGACCACCAACATAAATCCTTGGGTGCAAAAGAGGTGAAAGGATAGTTCAACTCTGTGCTTCTAGATCAGAGGTTCCCAACCTGTGGTACGTATACCCCTGAGGGTACGCAAAGGACCATTTGGGGTACTCAAAATCAAAGTTGTTAATGGCAGAAACAAGATAACAATAAGGGATTAAAAAATTTGAGTATTTTGTTTCTCCAAATGTGTACTTGCTATTTAATAATTATACCACTTGAATAGTTGATTATTATGAAGTGTAATTTTTAGCTGTCCGTATAAGTTAAAACGAAGTAATTACAATACTAGTTTCATTTACTGTGGCATTGAACTAATACTATTGTAAAAATGGAATAAAATGTAAAATAAAAAAAATTGCAAATGTTATTAATTCGAGTCATTTCATTTTTAAGCTAACCTTAACATTATTGATAAAAACTTCTTTGCATAGATGTATGGTTTGGGGGGTAGTTGGATATGATAGTAAGGTGTACACGAAAACAAAAAGAATAATCAAGGGGTAAGCGAGGTAAAAAAGGTTGGGAACCCCTGCTCTAGAGGGTGACATACAATATGCCTCTAGAGGGCAATATGGAAAAAAATAAATGACCCTTGAAATGCTATTTTCTTCAGATGATGAATTTTGGACATTTGCCATTATGATTCTCAACAGGCGATATCATATGTCTCCAATATTATAAAAGTACAAATATATCAAACCCCTCCCATACACAGTCCTTTAATGCTCCCTCCAAAAGAATTTAACAATTAATTAAATGATTTAATGAAATATAAATTAACTTGGAATACATTTTTTAAGAGAAAACCTTTCGTTTTGTTAATGAAATTGTTTGAAAATATTTGTGTATGAATATTATATGTGTGTCATATTCAGAATGTATGACTTTAATATTTTATTTCGTTTTAGCTTTTTAGAATTTCTGAAATTAATTCGCAGTCTCCTCTGTTAGTAATGTAATTGAACTGAATGGCAAATATCTGTTCTTATGGAAAATATTTTATATATAACAATATGCTCCACAATGAACATAATTTTTTATTTATATATTTAAATAAGGAAGAGTATCACATCTGTTTGAAACTTGTATAAAACCATGTCATTATTTATGTCACTATTTCTAATTTACAGGTGAATGAAACATACTTTTAAAAAATTTTCTTATATTTTCCAAATTGTTTCATGTCAGATAATATTTTGAATTAAATAGAAAAATTTGTTGCACTGAATAGTTTATTTTTCTGTCAGATTTCTTTTTATTTTTGAACGGGCCAGATATTTTTTTCAAAATCTTCCCTGTCCAACAATAATGTATACTTCAACTGGTGTAGCAGTATTATAGATTATGGGATCTAGATCTATAATATTTAGTTAAAAAATACTTTAGAAGAATATTTTGGAATTAGTGTTTGATAAAAAAATAAATTTCCCTGTAGTAGTAATATATATATTTTAAAAACTTAGTTTTTGTAGTGGTTAAATAAATATTCACTAACAAATATATGCTATTTGAGAAATGATTCCAAATGAATAGCTTAAAATAGCCCATTTTAATAGCTAATTTAAATCGTTATCATGATCATATGTTTTATTTGTATGGCTTCAGAGTGGAGTATTTAGCTGCCACATTATTGTCACCAATTTAGATACATAGAGAAAATTATGTGAAATTAAAGGTATAATAATCTTTTATTAAGAATTTTATTACAGTCATACCTCATTTAATTTCATACCTCATCTAACTGCATATTATTTTATAGTGAGGTGTCACATCCCTTTTCTTTCTGTGAGGTGCACAATGGATTCCAAAATGAAATTGGCAGGATACATGTGATGTATATTATTTAGTCATGAATTGCCTCCATTAATTAAATTAAAACTAAAGGTATACAATCTTTTTATTAAAAATTTTATTATAGTCGTACGTTATTTAACCTCGTACCTCATTTAATTTCATACCTCATCTAATTACATATTTTATCGTGAGTTGTCACATTCCTTTCCCTTCTGTGAGGTGCAAAATAGATTCCAAAATGAAATTGGCAGGATACATGTGATGTATATTATTCAATCATAAATTGCCTCCATTAAAAAATAAGAGAGAGAGCTTTAATAAAGGTTATTTGTTTGCAACTTCGACGATTGACCTGCTTTATGTAGAAATAAATCATTTTTTATGTAGTGCTTTGTTGAGGAAGCATAATCAAAGTCTAAATTTGGAAAAACTACAAGTTTTGTTTAGTTATATTAACGTCCTGTTTTCGAAGCAACACAAGGGCTATTTTGGGACGAACCTCTTAATTTTGAACCGCAGTCAGATGACGAGGACGACACCCGAGCTAGCAGCCCCCTGTATGATTTAACGTGCAACAGGCCCAATACATGATGGATCTTCAGTAGAATTGGGTTTTTGAACCTGAAACCCTCCTGCCCTTAAGCCGACACCCTCCCACTAGGCTACCGTGGCCAGGAAAAGTCACTAAGTAGGAAATGGAGGCTCAGTAGCATTGTGAATAAACTGGAGAAACTGCTTTTATGTGAAAAATATTTACAAAAATTGCTTGCATCTTATAATCGGGTATCAGTTTATGATATTTATTATTATATACAATATATATTTTTTGCAAGATTTTGAATAAAGATGTGATATTGTTAAAATATATATATTGAAATGTTTACAATATTAATTGAGTACTTGTCTTTTTTGGGTAGAGATAGTTATGTTAACAGCTTATACAGATGTGTTTGATTTTTATGTTTATGTAAATACTTTTTTTATATACATTTTATTGGATTGATGGAAGAATTAGATGTTGTAGAAAGGCAGGTTCTATTTTATATACATGTTAATTTTTTGTCATTTTTTATATATAATTTTAAAAAAATCATTGCATTGAAACAAACAAGCATTGTTTTTTTTGTCATAAAGTTTTAGATCTGTTTTTCTCATCTTATATACAAATGTTGAATAAAGAAATGCTATAAGCTGGTATTTTGTAGTGCTGTTATAAATAAATAGGTGTTTTAAGTGTCGTTTGAATTCTTTAATTTCTTCTAAAAATACAGTACTAATACTAAAAGTACAGTAAAGCGTTGTCTTTCAAGGGACTGACATAAAACTAAGTATAAATGAAAAGATGTAAAAGTGAAATTTTAATAACTTTGATTATTGCAAATTCAATGCTACTTATGCAAATTCATTTAAACATAATAATTTTAAATATAGTAGTGGTGTATTCTTACAAAGTATTGAAAACAATAATATAAATGTTAAAATTAAATATTTATCACAAAAGTGAGGAAAATCATGCATTTATTGCATATGTTTAGTACTAATTATATGTTTCTTATTTCATAAGATTTATGTACAAGCAGGTGGGCATTTAATTAAAAATCTTAAAATTATAGGGGTGAATGTTATTAAGAGGAAATCGACGTATAACCGAAGTACTTTATCATTACAATGGTTACGAATGAATCGGGACTGTGATGAAACGTACAGTGGCCGGGGGGGGGGGGGGCGGTGCGCCCCATTTTTTGCTGAAAAAATTAAAATTTTTATTTTATTTTAATGGCACAAAACTAGGAATTATAAAAAAGCAGCAGTCGATAGTTAAACCGTCAAAGCACACCGGGAAAGTTAAATAAGTGATCGCTGGTGCTTGATTTTCAATTAACCCTCTGACGAAAATTTGAAGTTGGATGTCTTGAAATGCCTAAAAATTAAGAGAACCGTCGAAATTGCTATCAATGTTACCTGCTCATCTCTACCCCCTGCATTAAGACGACTCCATACCTCCTAATGACCATTGTCAGGTGGGTGGAAAGAACGTCTTTGTTCAATCAGTATGATTAATCACCGCGATATCTGTTAAAGGGAAAATAGCGCTTTTGAAATTATCAAGGCTTTTTCCAGATGCCTAAGTAGTCATCAATGGAATTGTGTACATTTACACTTGCTATGAACGTATTATTATCAAAATAAGCTCTGTAGTGTGAGTTTTTCATTCTGAAATTTTTGGAAGATTCTTGAGGAGCCATAAATTACAAGAACATGATATTGTACTCGGTTGAAACCACACATGATAGCTTGTCACCTAAGCTGATACTAATGTGTGTTTTCAAGGGAACAAGGATTATTCATCGTGCCCTCAAGTAGCTCTTTACTACACTCTGGTCAGTTCAGTAGGTTCACCTTAGCATTTAGAGTTCGCATTTCTCTGGTTCATGATTTCGAAGACTAAACTTATGACTTTGAAAAGCTTATTTTCTACTGTATATCACTTTATGTAAAGTAATTAATTGCATTGCTTTGGATATCTGTTTAAAATAATATTAAGCACAAGCAATCTAACTCAATATTTTTGATTTTTCCATATTTTTTTTTTAATGGTTGGATATTTAACTAAATTATTACTTTTTGTTTTAATTTAAACAAGACATGCTTTTTTCAATGAAATTATTACCAACCATTTGTGAATTCTCAAAGCACTTCGGTTTAATTGTAAACTTGGGCTAATGTTACAAATAATGATGTTTTTTTCTTTTATCAAAATAATAATTTTTATTCCCCAAACCTCTTTTGCGGAAAAACTTAAATTTTTATATCATTTTAGCACCCTGAAACTAGAAATTAAAAGAACAATTGGGTCCGGGAAAGCTGGCTAATTTTGTAGCTTAATTTTTTTTTGTCTACGGGTACTTTTAGTGTCATAAATTTTTGCCCCCCCCCCTTTTGTCGCCCAATCTCGGCCACTGTGAAGCGACGTATAAATGAGAAACGTACAAATTGTGCTTTACTATATACAACATATAATGAAAATAATGAAAGCACATTATTGTGAAAATGTCATAAGAAATTCTAGTTTAATTTTTTTTCAAATAATTATTTTTATATATTTAGATGATATATCCAAGCGAAAGACAGTTCTATGTTATAAGTCTCAATCAATACGCGTGTCGGTCCGTTAGTTGTAATTACGATATCCTTTTGGCCAATCTATTATCCGTTAGAATCCTGCATCTGTGCTCGATATTCCAGTGCAATCGATTATTACTTTCCAATAGTACTCGAGGTTAGACGTAATTTCCCGATGTTAAACTTAGCTGTTACAAATCGGCGAACAATTCCGAGCGTTAGACGTGCTGTATTGGATAAAATTACAACCGGGAATCAAAGAGAAGAGCATCGATAGTTGGAAATTTTAGATCCAAGAAATTTCTTAATCTTTTATTGCTGAGGGGATATGTAATAAATGAGAAAGAAATTATAATATGTAACCTAGTTCTATATTATAGGAAGAATATAAGGCTTGATATATTTATCAGAAAATCTAAATCATGTAAAGATGAGAGTATTTTTTCCCCCTCCTTTATAAAACTTTTTTAAGAGTGAATACGATGCGATCAATATTTGCTTTTTTAACCCATTAACTGGTGACGTGTGTTATTTGCGGCAATTTATTAACACTGAGTTTCTACTGTAGTTGGTGAGAACTGAAGATGACAGTACAGTACGGAGGTGTTTCACAGCACGGAGAGAAATTGAATGATGAACCGTATTAGGATCATATTTAAGACTATTTCACCCAGTTATATAGTCTTAAATATGATCCTCATACAGTTGAAACTTCTGTAGTACGTCGTTTTGCCCGTGCTCCTATTAATTTAACATCGCATGTATTCGATAATGCGTAGCTTAAAAAAACAGGAGAAAAAATATTAATGGTAAAATTCAGTTCTCAGTGATTTCTTTAAAATGCAAAACCAAACGTCACGACGATCGAAAGTTGGCAGAATTTGTTTCGAATTAAAATTTAAGTATTTCCATGCAAACTCATTATTTTTTGAGCTTTGCTATTATTTTCTTGTCCCCCCTCTTTAAACTCCTTTAGAAACGCATCTGTATCAATGGATGAAATTGAATCTCTATTTACAGGAAAACCTCGATTAACCTGGCCTCTATCAACCGATGTCTCCGTTAACCGAATTGGTACTAGAAAATCGAACTGTGTTTTTCATTTTTAACTAAATTCAACGAATTTAGTTAAAAAATTAAAAACGTACGAATATTTTTAGGCTTGTAAAATATAGTTATCGGGAGGTGAATTTTGATAACTCGAAAAGTTATTTAGAGGGGGAAAAAATCACAGTTCCATTCTTAAGAACTTCAATTGTGGTGTGAGCAAATTCCATGCATTTTCTTGAAAAAATGGCACGGTAAACGTATTGGAAAATTTCGAGCTGTTGAGGGGAGAAAAATATTCTTTTGAGACCAAACACCCTTAATGAATCACTGGGAAAACGTAAAAGAAACAGCGAAAATCAGTAAAGTGCGCGAATTCTCTTAGTATAACTGTTTTAAAAAAATGCACGTAAGAAGTTTGATAACTAATAATAGATTTTGTTAAAATGTTAACACGTGGTAGTTATTACTTATGGCGGTTACTTACGGACTTATATTTATAATTTCAAATGAACAATTTTAGAAGACTTTTTCGAAGGAAAAGAAGACATAATTCAAAATTTAGTTTCTATTAACGGAGCTCTCGATTATCTGCTCGGATAATCGATGTTCTACTGCGGAATGAGTTTATTTCTGATCCAAAGTCAAACGTTTATGTATATTTTGTTGCTATTTCCCGTAACTTAGTAAGATACATTTCTAAAACTGTTATATCATGATGCGTTTTTTGCGCACAAAACAAATCAACAACAAGAACAAAAAACCCGAGAGAAAGGGATAAAATAAAACACTTTTAAAAGATTGAAAATATACGAATTATGATAAGACGTATTGCGTCATGTAGCAAAAAGTTGCGATTATCTTACTTTAATAAAACTAAGATATAGATGGAATTCATTGATTGTTATATAGCATTTGATGGAGCTATTAGCAACAGTAACGGAAATAAGAAAAGCGTGGTTATTTTTATAATTCCCAAATATGAAAATTTTCTCGTTGCCAAAGGTAGTATAGTTTGAAACGGCCCGAAGGGATATCTCACCGAGGGTAGACGAACTGATTAACTAAATAAATTAATACACAGTTAATTAACTACTAAAGATTTTACACATATAGCTCTTTATTTATTTATGTTTTGATTGAAATACTTCCTCGTCATAAAATTAATCCACCTAAGAAAATTTTTTTTTGTATGAATTTCTCATGAAATCTTTGGGAGATATGAGATTTAAAAAAACAACCTTTATCATGCTAAATAAATTTTTAAAACTGGATAATAGAAATTCAAGAAAGCTACTAATTAACTATGTTGCTTAACGCGGTTGAACAATTTGTCGTTTGAGAGGAATTAATAATACCTTTCAGATCATTTACAGATATATCATTTTTGTACAGATGCGTTAAAAATAATTATGCGAGTTATAAATGTACTTCATTTTTCTGTTGCACATAGAAAAATATAAAAGATATCCACTCTATCTCTCTGCAAATATAAAAGATATCCACCCTATCTCTCTGCAAATATAAAAGATATCCACTGTATATCTCTGCAAATATAAAAGATATCCACTCTATCTCTCTGCAAATATAAAAGATATCCACTCTAATCGTGGCCCAGTAGCTAAGGGATATACTTTAAAAAAAATGCACTGAGTGACTTCAAGAATTATATTTTATGTTGTTTGAGTCAATAAGTGTAATGCTAAACCAGCGGGAGTGGCCTCCCCGAAACTTTCTCGCATACGACCAGTAATGTGGGGTGGTTAAGCACACAGTGGGTAGGTAAATATTTTGGGGGTATTTACCTAACATTTGAGTATTTTGAGAAAAAAAAACTGTGAATGATGATTTACAATGAAAAATATAAAATTTATGAATTCCCAAAAACTTAATATTTTGCAAAAAAATTGCGTATGTTCGCAATTTTTATGCGCGCTGAGGTACCACAACTTTATTTTTTGAGTACGAAATCTTACCAAAGATACCACATAAGATTTCACCATACCTCTGGTTAATCACGGGCGTCCATCTGGAGAATGTCAGAACGAAGTTTCGTTTTAGGGGTTTGCCATAATTTCCGAAGCTCGTGTTTGTCGCTCTCTACAATTTCCTTCGTAGACCGCCAAGGTCAGAAGCCAACCATACTAACTTGAGTAAAATAAGCGAAACGCTCGTCAACACACAGCCGCAATGTGCATTTTGAACCAAATATGCAATTTTAAAAACTTTTTTTAACGGATTGAAACAAAAATTAAACACTAATCTACAATTAAGGTTAGAAGGCCAAATACCAAATTTCATATACCTAAGTCATTATCTTAAAGAGTTATTGTGTTCACAAGTTTGCGATTATACAGACCGACAGACAGTCACCCTTTTGACGGATTTGGCCCAAACTTTGATACGGACCTACATTCATGGCGATAAAACTGTGTATTAAATTTTATCCATCTAGCTATTCAAGTTTTTGAGTTTTAGAGTTAACATGAAAGTGGACAGACAGACTTCCCGCAGACGGATTTTGTCTAAAATTTGATAGAAACCTACAAATGATGTGTCAAGATCACATACCAGATTTCATTTCCGTATCTCTAACAGTTTTCGAGTTATCGTGTTCACAGACAGACATAATTCCAAAATTGAGTTTTTTACTTTCTTGTATTCGAAGTATACAAAGAGAAAGTATTGTAATCGTCAAAAAATTCGAACTCGAGATTTTGACGAATCTCCACGTTTTAGACCTCCCTGAGTTTGAAAAACACAATTTTGGAATTATGTCTGTCTGTGTGTGTGTCTGTGAACACGATAACTCGCAAACTATTAGAGCTACGGGGATAAAATTTGGTATGTGGTCTTTAAACATAATTTGTAGGTTTCTATCAAATTTTGGATAAAATCCGTCAACGGGAAATCTGTCTGTCTGTATGTTTGATAACATGCGAACGCTATAACTCAAAAACTTGAAAAGCCAGATGGATAAAATTTTTTACACAGTTTTATCGTCATGAATGTAGGTCCGTATAAAATTTTGGGCCAAATCCGTCAAAGGGTTGATTGTCTGTTGGTCTGTATAATCGCATACTTGTTCAACTCCATACGCATGCGCAATAGTAGAAATGCCTGTGCAAAGAAGAGACACTTCGAAAACTTGGTAGTTTGCCAAAAACCAATTCTGGCGGCGAGATTTTGTAAGGAAGCAAACATTTAGGTCGTCTCGTTTTACTTGCGTGCTGGAAACAATCTCTGCGCATGCGCAAGCTATTCTCCTGTTTTCTTCTCCGCACGCGGAACTGGCATTGCTCGAGTTTGATAAAAAAAATAAATATTGCGAAGTTTTAATACATACGTATCTTTTTGAATATGATTCTTCACCTCAATATTTTATTATCACTATAATCAACAATGAAAAACCTTCTGATAGTCATTGCATTCTGGGTTACAGTTGGTTCGAACTTTTTATCAACGCAGGGGGAAGGGAAATGACAAATGTTTGAAAAGTATACGAGAAAGTTTAGGGGAGGCCACTCCCGCTGGTTGGACTTAGGGAGGTTGCGTGGAGATTCGTCAAAATCTCGAGTTCGAATTTTTTGATGATTACAATACTTTCTTTTTGTATACTTCGTACACAAGAAAGTAAAAAATTACAATGGCTAAATTTTTAAACAGTACCCGGTCTTATTAGTCACAATTAGTAAACTATACATACGCACACTAACATTTTGGACACACTTTTAGGACCAAAACTGACTGAATTGAGATGCTTTGAATTTCATTATTTTAGGTCAATAGACGACCACCGCTTCCTCGAAGTGTCTGCTAGTTGGGCGGTAGCCAATGAAATGGTCTAAAATAGTCTATGATAGTTGAAAAAAATAAAAGATTCATCACTCGGCTAGTTTTAGTCGTAGAAAAGTGGAACTTTCTTTGTTTAAAATGTTAATGTGTCAAGAATATTTTACTAAATAAGACTAATAGTACCGGGGAACTGTATAAAAATTTAAATTTCGCAATTCAATTAATTTTCAGCAGCACACTTATTGACTCAACCAACATTAAATATAATTCTTTGCATCAATTAAAGCCACCATTAAAGAAGTTAGCTACTAGCCACGATTAAAGTGGACACTCTGTATATACAATTGTAGAATAGTGAATAAACTAACACAATTATATTTTATTTGTAGTTTGAATTATATTACAGTAGAGTCCCGCTAATCCGGACTCCGGTTGTCCGGACATCCAGTTAGTCCGGACACTATTTTTTAAAAAAGCAGGATATACTAATTTTAGTGAGAGGCCAGCACGAAAATAATAATGCGCGCATACTTTTGTTAAGATGTGTAAATAAACCTGTAGGAAAAGTTGAGTGTTTTTATGAAAAATTGATTTTTTATAGCTGTTTGGGCGTTAAATGGATAACTCATGTTTCACACAAGGAGCGGACTGTATTAAATTTAAATTGCATTTATTTGAGCTAGCGAGAGCTCTCACACACAAGAAGGATTACACAACAACAACACAAAAGGATACAAGCGTCCATCCGGGGATTTTACCCCCGGGGGTTGTAGATTGAACTCGGAGGGGTTGCTAGGGGCGGACAATTTCGCCCTTGGCAATGTTTACAAATATCAAGCAAATATACACGCACACTACTAAACAGTAGCTTTGCCTATATAAAACTTGTATTACGTGCATTTTGAAGGCAAATGCAGTTTAATCCGGTTTGATTTGATGGAGTTTACTGGCGCAAAAACCATTTTTGATTATGCTGCGCCAAACATATGCTCTTGGATAAAATCTTAGTATAGGAGTACAGTTAAAAGGACTCTGTCATACGTGCAGTTTAATCCGGACTTTCGGTGATCCGGACAGTGTCCAGTCCCATCTATTCCGGATCACCGGGACTCTACTGTACTTTTCTTCATAAACGAAATAATTAATGTATATACATAAAAAAAGACATCTTGCAATAACCACAAATAAAAAAAAAGTCCTGAAGGCCAAACAAACAAAAAAAAATCATAATAATGTATCACTTTCTAGGAATTTAAACGTCTACTTACCAGGAATCCGATTTTCCGAGCACAGATGAAAAATACGGTCCAAACTTTTTAGGGGGATGTTGCCATCAATTACAACCAAAGGTGCTGCGGACATGATGGATCGGTGAGCTTCCACCTGTC
This sequence comes from Araneus ventricosus, assembly GCA_013235015.1. Taxonomy (NCBI): domain Eukaryota; kingdom Metazoa; phylum Arthropoda; class Arachnida; order Araneae; family Araneidae; genus Araneus; species Araneus ventricosus. The sequence goes on from BGPR01005628.1 coordinate 31,649, forward strand.
GCGCAAAATAAACTGCATATTTATTTGTTCTCACTTTGATGGATCCTCCCTTTCCGGGAGGAAGGGTTAGCAGAAGATGATGCATGCACTAATCGGGTTGGAATCATTTTTCAGAGATGGCCTTCGTACGGATGGGAGTCTGGGGTTTTTTTTTGTGGAGGATACTCGTTTTATCTTTCGAAGGATAGTCTTTCAGATGTACTGGGTAGGATAAGAAATGCACGTTTTTATTATTTTTTGGAGGATACTTGCTTTATCTTTCGAAGGATACTCTCTCAGATATACTAGGTAGGATAA
>BGPR01005628.1:31955-50773 GCA_013235015.1 Araneus ventricosus
GTTTTATCTTTCGAAGGATAGTCTTTCAGATATACTAGGTAGGATAACAAATGCACGATTTTATTATATTTTGGAGGATACTTGTTTTATCTTTCGAAGGATACTCTTTCAGATATACTGAGTAGGATAAGAAATGCACGCTTTTATTACTTTTTGCAAACCTTACCTCGAGAATTATAGGATGATTCTTTTTTAAAAGTCTTTATTTTCATTCGGGAAATTTTCGACCCTTAGAGGTGCGTCTGTATTTTAATGTGTATTTATCAGGGATGGGGAAGCGGCCTCTTCTTGAGTTTCTTTTGGGGTCTTACCAGTTATTTACAATTTGCATTGAAATATACGATCGTTTGTTATATAATAATAGTTAAAAAAACAATAACCATTAAGATTTTGCTCGTGCTGCCTTTTGCCCGATAGCCGAAATTTAATGAGGTATTTCAGTGCAAAAAGATTCCCCACCCCTGGTATATATTCTTGCGCAAGTTTTCATGGTAATTTTATTCCTTAGCTTTGATTAAGGATTTTGTTTGAATTTGACTTTGTGTTTTCTGTGGGGCGGGAGATTAATAGTATATATTTAATGCTAAATCGTAAGTCATTAAAGCAAAAGAAACGTATTACATTTTGAATATCGTGGTGCACTTCCTCCCCTGACGAGCAACATTCCATGAAATTCCTTCCAAATTTATTATTTTCCCATTCTGTTTAGATCACATCAGTTTTTAAATTATGTATTTTTGTTTCACCTTTTCCATTTTAGCTATGATGGTGGTTCTAATCCCATTTAATCTAGCCAAGTCCATAAGTCAAGGACTCATAACGAAGGGGGGAAGTGACATCTTCCATTCGTCAAAGCCACCTCGGAGCAGCTAGGTGACATTTGAGGTAGAAATCTGACTTCGCTCCAATATAAGGGACAGGTTTCCTTTTGGGAACCACAAATAATTACCCTCGCCCTGCCTTAGCGTCCGGGGTGAAGTGGAGGACTTGTTTATCACAAATAGACAATTCGGGCTCTGTGACGACGCATTATAACCTCCATAAAGAGCGGCACATTGGATGACCTCTCAGACAGAAGTACGACCCGTCATCGGCGATGGGCCCATACGAGCAACACCAACATAACTGTATCCACAAGGGAAGCGAGGACCTGTTTAATTATACTGCAACTTCTCATCCTCATTTCTGAGGTACCCTCCGTTGATGAACAGTAACGTAAAGGAGCCCCCCCCCCCGCCTCACTTTAGAGTCCAAGGTAATCTGAATGGAAGTCGTTATGACATCAAGGTAATTGAGGGTAGAGTGTTAAAGGCCAACCCCACCCGAAGGAGGTACGTCCCGTCATCGGAGTGGAGGTAACTCGACAGCACGTCATTATTGTACCCACAAGAGAAGCGAGACCCCGCTGACTTAACGGGCGACTTCTCATCCGCGTTCTCGTGGTAGTTTCATATATATGGACATATAGTTCCATTATTTATAAAAAATTGACTGCGAGTTATGATCACAATTTCCCAAACTCTTTCCATCTACACACAGACGGGCTGCGAGTCGTTTCCGTGGGTGGCTAGATTTCTTGATTTATGACAATTCAAAGTTTTCGAGATTCGAATCTGTACCTAGAAAATGTGCTGATATTTGCTATCCAAGAATCGATAAAATGCTTGCGCTATTTTTCCGAAGTATGTCAGAAAAACAGTGCAAACACGTTTTATCCATCCTAAGCGAATTTCAGCTCTTATTTCTGCGACATACTGTAGAATATGCCTCACAACAGAGAGCAAAGATAACGAGACAAAAACAAGGCTTCGTCTTTGAGGAGCACGAGATATTGGGTTACTGAGGTTGATATTTTTAGGTATAAAGCCTTATCCAGAATGTTGGGAGCAAAACAATCAAGAGCGAAATATGAGGTTTGAGGAAATATATTGCAATTTCTTACTGAATCTAAATATAGTTAAGAATGCCAAGACTCATGAAATGAAATGATATAAAGATTCATTTTGTGAGATCTAGTGCGAGTCCTTTTTATTTATTTCACAAACTGATAAGAGATGAGCATGTTCTGCATGGACTTGATGGAAGAGTCTCGGTTTCGGGAATGGAGGGTCGCGTGTTCGAGACCGATTCCACGAAATGGTCATGTGCGTGGACATATGACCATTTGGTTGGACTACTGTCGAATAGTCAGTGCCAAACGTACTTTGCAAAGGTATTGATTTCACAGAATTTATAAGAGAAGAGCATGGCCCATATTGGCTCGTTGGAAGGATCTCATCTTCGGGACTGGTGGTGGGGAGGGTCGTATGTTCGAGACCTGATTCCTCGAAACGGAAATGGTTATGTATCTGGACATGTTGAAAGCTGAATACGTCGCGATCAAACGTACTTCGACTCGGTTTGTGGTGTGAAAGTTTGGAGAGGGGATGCTGACTCGAGTGTCGTCCTTGTGTGACTAAGACTCAAAATTACGAGTTTTATTCCAACACAGCCCTTGTGTAGGTTAAAAAAGGAGTTTAATTTAACCAAACAATCAAGAGATGAACACATTCATTTTTCAGTACTGTTTACTGACAGATGGAATACGAAAAATCGAACTTTGGAAATGCTATTCGATCCTAACGGAGTAGAGAAGTTATCTGTTTCCTTTAATAGCACTTATTCGACAGTAAATATTATTTGTGTTAACACCCTGAGAATCTGTTTTTCTACCCTATTTCGTGAAAGCCGTGTTCGAATTTGCACTTGCATACATATGCCCAAAATACTGAATTCTCAGATTTGGCATTCCGTCGATATGGCCTGACGTTAAATGGTAGAACTAAGTTATCGCTCACATTTGAAGAATCAAAATTTTTACACGTGATTGGTACGGAAAAGAGAACCAAACGATTATTACTGAGAAAAAAGAGAAACCGAGAAATTCCCCGCACACGAAAACTAATAAACGGCTTTCTTTTTATACTTTATAGCATAGGAGGTATAGAAAGAGCAAGTGTGTAATCATGAAAACGATGGATTTCCACGTTTTGGAAGTCCCTGAGATGATTCTTTTGGAGTTATATCTGGGAACATGCTTGCTCAATAACGCGACGAGATAGTCGGGCGAATTTTAGTTTATGACCTTTACAGCAAAACTGTATATCAGTGTCTAATTTTGGACTAAATCCGTGAAAGAGAATGACTGTCTCTTTGTTTCTCTCCGTGCATATGTTAACTCCAAAACACACAGAGCTGGCGAAATGAAATTTGATATGCGGTCTTTACACCAAAATTGTAGATCTATATCAAATCTTGGATACAATCGATCGATGGGAGGAGGCATATTCGATTCTCGTCGTTACACTGCGAAGCAAATCAAATCAATCAATCAATGCGCCGTATTGTGTAACAATGCGAGAAAGTCAAGAAGAGATTACTGCAGGTAGTTTATAAGCCATATTAGATGTTTTGAAAAAATAAACGCATTATATGAGTTTTATTTGCGCACAAAAATGCGTAGTATTAGAAACTGTGAGGGTTGTTTGATTTAATATTTTGACGTAGACTTACGTCTCTCCATAGTGGTCTAATGGTGTGTCGGGAAAGAAAAAAATTATAACGCTTTGAGTGCTCAAGTTAAACGCTTATAGCTCCGCAACCAAATAACATAGGGAGTTGGTTTTAGTTTCATTTAACGCAGAAAGGTCGACATTGAAGACTACAAAAAGAATTTTAGAATTACGGTTTAGTCACAGTCGGGTTGCAAAATTGGTGAAAATCACGAAGAATTTTACATAGATAGTGTCACATAGTTACACTAAACTATAGAGTTAATAGTCACATAGAGCTACTTTCGTCACAGTTGAGTAAGGTAAGTAAGTCTACGCCGCTCAATCCCAGCGGCCGTTTCGCAGAGACAGCATACCGTTGAATTTTTTTATAATAACATCTTGTGTCAGATACACGATGAAGATTAGGGATGGACCCGTTTATTTTGAACTTTGCTCATACGAGGAAGACACCACCAACACGTCCGATAAAATTCTCTACTACAAGAATTTGATCTCTTCAACCAATTTAACTTGGGTGATTCGCAAATAACAACAAACCTAACGGTCACCAATCCCGCAGATACACCTTTTCCTCGAATTACGATCATCCGCACTTTCGACCATAAAAAAAAAAATCAATTTCGATACACTGAAGTTTCAAAATAAAACGTGATTTTAGGTTGTATTTCGACTCACGACCTATGTGATTTTTGACCACAAAAAATAAATTTCAATTTCAATAAATTCAAATTTCAAAATAAAACGTAATATCAGGTTGTATTTGTGTTTTTAGTACGCACAATAGAGTACATATTATGCATTTTTCACATTATATACATTGTACTTACATAAATTGAATTTTTGTATTTTATGCACAATTTTTAAAACCCGATTGAATTAAAATACTGTTGAAAAATATAAATCCGTCTTATGACCAATTCGAGTTACGACCTGTCAGTCGGAAAGAAACTCGGTCGTAAGTCGAGAGGGCTCAAGCCCTGAAACGTATTGAGGGCTTTAGAGAGGGCCTGTAAAGCGTTTCTTCCGTGGAATCGGATATGGAAACAATGACCCTACTTTCCCGAAGCTGAGATTCAGATATCACGACACCACTTCTCACAAATATCCTGATTTAACGAATTTCATTTAAGAAACACCGTTCTAATCAGCAAGAAAATTCTGGAATCTTTCTCTCAAATTATTTTTCAGTGTTAATCTCATTTGCCATAATTCAGCAAGATTTCTTTTGTTCAAGTACATATCGGAAAACGGAGGATTCTTTAGCTGAATCATCAGAGTTCATCAATTCAGCAGGAAAAAAAAATGCAATTCTACTTAAACCGAAGAGTCTGGATGTCATTATTGTGCTACTGAATTTGGAGAAATACAGGAAAGAAAGACTAGACTTGTACATCAAATTACATACGCAGAAGTTTTCTACTAAAATTGGACTTCCGATAAAGAATAAATGTTTTATTATCATCCCGAGAAATAGCTTTTGTGTTTCTCCATGTTCTTGAATGATATAAATAAGACGGGACTAGAATAGAAAGGAGACATTTGAGTTTCAGCTTTCTTGGTAATCTTTTGTTATTTTTCATTCAAACAACATGTTCACAATATTGACTTATTTATTACGGAAAATGTATTCAGATTGACTGATTAAATTCGCGTTTAAATTTGTTTCTATTTAATAAAGTTTTGTTCAGTGTGTAATAATAGGTAATTTGACCTGTCCTTACGGACATACAAATTTCGGCCACTAGTAATTACGATGTTTAGTCTGTTTAATTATGTTAACGTCCCGTTTTGAAGCCACACCAAGGCTACTCTTTGGACAGACCTCGTCATTTTGAACCGCGGTGGGATGACGGGGACGACATCTGAGCTAGCACCCCTTCTCCAGACTTCAGCACCACACCAGTGGGTGGACGTTTGGCCCACGACGTCAGACTTAACGCGCACCAGGCCTATAATTATTGAAAATATTGTTATTTAGTTTCCCAACCTGCAGCGTCACCTCGTGGTGAAATTTGTAATTAATTTGAACATTACATATTTTAAAAACATTACATATTTTTTAAAACATTACATATTTTTAAATTATTACTAAATTTTTACATTGTTATTAACTTTTTGCATTATTTTTAAAACATTACATATTTTTTAAAACCTACTGTTTTTCTAATAAAAATGCAGCAATGCACGTTTCATCTCCAACAGTACTTTAATAATTCACGATCAAAACGGGTAAGTCATTTTTTGGGCTCCCTGTATATGGTAAAATTAAGCAATCCTGGCTACGAAAGTTCTAAAGTCAGCAATTCATCCTCCTATGCACAATTTCTGGATTAATATGTAAACAACATTAACGAAACTGAATAATAATAATAATAATAACAATAATAATAAAGGAAAAAATAAAGAAAAGAGGAAGCTAGAAAATAACACAGTACAGCAGAAATCGCAAAACATACAAAAACAGTAGTAGCTACTACACAGGAACGAGTATTCATAGTAAATAGTAAAAATATAGCAATAAATAGCGCCAAACAATATAAAGCAATAGTAGTCATCCAAGAACAAAGATGATAAAACGGAGAATGGAAAATTTGGCAATTATTCTAACACGTAAAACATTGAATGCCAATTCTTCATATCATTCTAAAGAGTAAAAATAAATTTGGTTTCCCACTTCCAATATAAAGCAGCTGAGAATTTTTTGTTATTCTTTGCGTAATAGAATCAATCATCTTTCAAAGTGCTTTCCAGCTTTAGAAGAACCCTAGCTGGAAAACACCTTTTACAGAGCAAGCACCTCCTTCAAGGGGCCATAGTAACAACGTGTATCGTAAAACATTATTTACACTCGTTTCCAAAAATAATGCACAGTTTTGAAGATGCTACAAAATTGGAGCTAACAAGAATACTATGGTTCGCAATCTGTTCCTGAGAATCGTTGGGCATACTATCGTCCGAACTCACATTTTACAGTGAAGTTCGGTCGCGAGGGCAATTAGGGGGTCCACCAGAAAGGGATGAAGGCGAAAATGGAGTTTCACCCATCCTGTTTCACAGAAAGCTGATAACGATATGTAACTTTCGTCATTGGTTATGTTTGATGTGCATAATATTCACATGCATTTTCGTAAACAGAACACAAGTATTCGGGAAGATATAAAGGTTTTGTTAAAAAATCCCAAATTTTCCCACCTGCTTTTTGCTTATAAAATGCAGAGTTTTCTCTTATATTATACGAAACTTACAGAAAAAATGACAATATGTTAGAGAAGCATTTTTTTAAAAATTTGGAAATTTTTTTTGAATATTACAGGAAATATGAGCATTTTTAGTAAATAATATTTTACTGCACATGTGCGAAACGTAGCGTAATTTTTCTTTCATCACTTCAAACCCAGATACATAGAGCAGCTTATATACATATTCCATCTCAAAACCGTTAGTTTTCGGAAAGATATCGGCAATGCAACGAGGTGAATTTCGGTACACTCTAAGAGAAGCTAAATGATGAGGGTTCTTGCAGAAACTGATATATTTTAAACTTGAATCTTCGCACGGTAATAATGAATTTTAAGAAAGTTGAATATCCTGAATACTCATGCATACTTATAAGTTAAATACATAATTTAAATTAAAGTTCGACGATTACTATTACTGGAATTTTTTATATAAGTTGCCTTATATATCTGGCTCTGAAGTTATAAAAAAATTACGATACGTTTCGCACATGCGCAGTAAAAAAATTAGTTACTACAAATGCTCATATTTCCGGTAATATTCATTTTTTTAATTTAAATTTTAATAGCATGCTTCTTTTACATATTGTCAAGTATTCTGTAAGTTTCGTAGAATCTGATGGAAAACTCTGCATGTTACAAACACATTTGGGATTTTTTATGAAAACCTTTATATCTTCCCGAATATTTATGCTGTGTTTACGAAAATGCATGTAAATATTATGCACATCAAACATAACCATTGATGAAAGCTGCATATCGTTATCGGTTTTCTGTGGAACAGGATGGGTCAAACACCATTTTCACCTTCAACCCTTTCTGGTGGCCCCCTTAATTGCCCTCGTTTCCGAATCTTCACTGTAAAATGCGAGTTCTGACAATAGTATGTCCCACGATTGTCAGCAACTGATTGCGAACCATAGTATCCATATTAACTCCAATTTTGTAGCATCTTCAAAATTGTGCATTATTTTTGGACACCAGTGTATGTTCAATTCTTGATTTCTCCGGCCAAATAAGAGGTGCTCCGATGGTAAATATCACCGATAATTACCATCCACCGATGGATGGCCTCGCTGCATGGAATGCTCCGGACGCGTGATCATTTTCCAGGGAGGTGGGAAATGGAGTACGTAGTATAATACTACATATTAGTTATCGTATGGGAAATAGTTTGACCAGGGTCTTTCGTTTGATTTAGAGATCACTTTTGATGCAAAAATCGTCTGTTTTTACTTAGAAAAACTATCCTACCAAAATTTAACGCTACCTTACATATTTTGCCATTTTTAAAGATTTGTATTTAATTTTTCCATTGATAATAAAAAGTAGCGCAAAAATTTGACTGTAAACTTTATTATATTATTTACTATGTTTTTACAAAGTATTCTTTTGTGATCTAGCACACAGAAATAACTGTCAAAAGTCAGAAATTTTATTAAAAGAGTTATAGAATTCCGCACACTCATTTATTGCAAATGAAAGAATATTTCTTGCATCAAAGAGTTAATATTCTGTCAAAAATCACAATTATAGAATGCATAATGTTGTTTTTAATAAAATAATTTTTCTATAAGTAACATCTGAAACAATAGTTGCACTGAAAACTCATATTAATATTTATTAGGGACCACTTTAAAACACTTTTTATTAAGCTACTAAGAGCAGGATATTTGAATTTAAATTGCAGATGTCCACGAAGTCAGTAATTGCCTTTGGAAGCACTTCCAGTTCTGAAAAACGAGCTTGGAAACATTTCAAAAAAGTACCATATTCACTCCTTTCATTACAGTGATGGCGACATAAAATACAGAGTGTCCCAAAATGTATACAAACTTTGCATAACTTTTGCTTAACAAATATTATAACTTCATAACTTAAATTACTTTATAACTTAATTTCCACCGCGACATGAGGACCTATTTAGAGGGAATCCTGGCAAACAGATGGTTAGGGCGAAGAGGTCCGCCCCCCTCCCCACTGGACACTCATCGGATCACACCCCGATGGATTTCCTTTTTAGGGGTCACCTGAAATTTATATTTATAGCTCAAGACCAGCTACATTCGGCGAGTTGAGAGTGGGTCCGAATAACCACTGATATGCTTAGCAACGTTTGAAATTCCGTCGGTGGGCTTTTTCAGTTGGTTATTATTAATCAGTCGAGTGCCTGATTAATAATGACCAACGATTCAGCACTTACAGTAATTGATAAGATGTTGGTGGTGGTTCTATTACGACTTAATCTAGCATATCTAAGGAAGTCCAAGAGTCAAGGATTCCTGGTGAAAGAGAACTTTTGTTGTAGAAGGCGACACTGGAGCATCTGTGGTACAATTCACCACCTGAGGTAAAAATCCGATAAGTCCAATAAATGAGGGTAGATTGTCTTATCGGAGGAGTTTCAGAAGAAACTGGAACACATTTCTGTCTTTGTTGGAAGATAACCAAGAAAACTTCTAGCAGCCAGCCCGACCACAAAGAGTATTTATTTGCTGAAGTGCACATCTACCAATTAGCTTTTGGGCAATATAGGTTAAGAACACAGTTAGAGGGTGGTCTATTGCTTCAGCAGTGCCATGCTGAGCCCATTAGGCCACCGATGGGATAAGTTTTTGCATTCGATATTGTTAAATTTGATTTATGAAACTTTGAAGCAGGCTTATTGTGCAGTTGTTTATGTAATAGCTGTTGGAAGTATACATGCATTCTTGGGACACCTTGCAGAGTGATATACTCAAGAGAAATGTGAAATTTTCATTAAATATTTATGCAAGCATTGTTTACTTTGTTTTTGTGGAAACATTACAGAGTATCCTCGACTTGCAAACCTAGTTCCGTTCCGACTGACAGGTCATAACCAGAACAACTGGATCTACCCCGCCTTGCCGTAGCATCCGGGTCATCTGAATGACAGCTGCTGCAATAGCTCAAGTACTGAGGCCGGATTCCTAATAGCCTAGTGTATTACCGCCACGAGAAAAACCCTAGACACTAGACATGCCTATGGCGGGTGCTATGGAATCGGGACATTCCACTGCATTTTGGGGGTGAAGGAAAGGTCGTTATTTCATTTGGCGCATATAGAACCGACGAAAATCTCGTTTCGCTTTGCACTACGGTCGAAAACCAATTCTCGCCTTACGAAGTGTGCTTAGTTCGCCAAATGTTGCGGTTGATTTTATACCCGTTTACCTCCTTTCTTAGACTCGTCTACTTGCGGCAACCCTGCGCAGGGTTTTTCTCCTGGCAGTAGGACAGAATCACTAAAGCCCTGAATACGTATTCAGGGCTTTAAGAATCACCACCCGACCCCTCCGAAGGAGGTACGTCTGTGGTACGTACTATCATTGGAGGAGGGACCCAGCACCCCGCCATTACTATAGTCCCTGGGAAGAGATACCCGCTTACTTATCTGGTGGCCACTCATCCGTGAACTCGCGGTGCCCCCCTCGGGGGAGCTGATAGGTCGTAAGCTGGATTTATATTTTTCGACATTATTTTCATTCAGATGGATTATAAAAACTGCACATAAAACAAAAAGAAATTCAACTTATGGACGTATAATAATGTGAAAAATATATAGGGTGATTATAATTAAAATTCAACCTTCAAACAGCTGTAAAAAAGAGACCACTGGTCAGAATGACCCGAGTATACTAGAAGAAGGGCGGGGGGGGGGGCGTACAGCAGGAAAAAATAGTTCACATTTTTACCAATAGATGGCGCTTTACACGCCATAAAACGTACAAGGGTTCGGGTGCTAGTGACACTGACAACAAAATTCATCGGCCATTGCGTGGGTTGCAGTTCAAATCAACTGTTCTGTGCAATGTGTATGACTGTAACGGTCTTTTACTGAAAAATCAATGAATAAAACAATGACTTCCAAGTTATTCGGCTGTTGTGGCACTTTAATTGAATTCCAATCCATCATAACAGGCTCAAGAAATGTTCAATATGCTGTCCATCGGTTTCTGCCACAAGTTCAAACCCAGAAATAGCATGTTCTACAACAGATAGGGGTGAATCTGTGCTGATGTTCTGAATGTGTTGCGCAGTGCGTGTCTTAGATTCAGCTAAGTTTTCAATTGGACCACTGGACACAACATGTTTCAGATAACCTCATAGCCAGAAATCACAAGGATTAAGATCAGGTGATCTTAGCAGCCAGTTTGTTTGAAAATGACAATTCTATCATTTCTTAAAGGAATACTGAGAAGGCGTTAAACAGGATTTGCAATGTGTGGAGGAGCGCCGTCTTACATGAAAATTGTGTTACCCACATGTTGACGAGCGGAAATGATATGGTTTCGCAAAAGAGACTCATAGCGTACATCATTGATGGTACAGGTAACAGGAACCGCGTAACCTATATCTTCGAAAAAGAATGGCTCTGCGATAAACGATGCCGAAAACCCACACCACACAGTTACTTTTTCAGAATGAAGAGGTACTGGTTGATGCCCAAATGGATTTTCCGCTGCCCATATTCTGCATTTCTGAGTGTTGACATATCCATGGATGAGGAAATGAGCTTCATCTGTTCAAAAAATGTCCCATCGTTTCTTATTTTGCATATTCTCACGTGTAAAGCGTCATCTATTGCTAAAATGTTGAACTATTATTTTTCTTCTGCCATACTTTTTCCTCCTTCCTCGAGTATACTCAGGTCATTCTGACCAGTGGTTCTTTTTTTACAGCTTTTTGAAAGTTGAACTTTAATTATAATCACCCCGTACAATATGTATACTGCTACTGTATGTATATGTATACTGTAAACAAAAATATAAAGTGGAAATACGTTTTATTTTGAAATTTGAATTTTTTTTGTGGTCGTGAGCCGCATAGGTCGTAAGTAGAGTAGAAGATGTAGTTGTAGAAAAGTAAGAATTCATACACTGTAGTCTGGAAAACTATATAAATTAGAACATAATATTCCCAATTTGTAGTAGATGCATTTTGGTCTCAACTCATCGATGGTAAAGGGAAATTTCTGCATCGGCCAATACCAACCAATGCACGGCAGAACCAACAGCAGTCAAATATTCAGTCAAATGTACGCACGCAAGAAAAAGAGAAAGCCAAGAGAGAAAGAAAGAAAGATACCACCAACCTGTTCCGGAATGAGTGAGTCATGGATGTCCATATCTCCGATCACAAAGAGGCACTCTCCACAATGGTCCAGAACGACGATGCAGGTGGCCGTCCTGGCATCTGCCACTATCTTTATGCCGCTCGTATCCTGGCCGAAAGAAAAGACAAAAGCGTTCTTATCGTTTGCGTTGGATACAGCCGAACTTCCGAGAGATTGATGATGCCTCGCAAAGCAGTTACACTACATCTTTTTTCTGTGTGCTAGACAGAATAAATGCCAGACTGTCTTCCGCTAGGGTTCTTTGCTTCAAGATTTACTTCGAGGTTCTCGCTCTAGGGTCAGCGGTGTGGCTTTTTATAGGAATTGAAGGTTTGATGTCGAAGGGTTTTAGGCTGTATAAAGAAATTCTTTTTTTTTCTATTTTTCCTTCGTTGGCTCTACTAGAATTGATCTTGTGGAGAGAAACGGATTGAGGGGAGGAAGGGATCACGACTGTTCATCAAATATATTTGTGCCCCCACCCCACCCCGACACCAAAACTATTCTCAACACATATAATACTACCTTTATAAAATTATTATATAGGCATGAGGTGTTTCTGAAGGTTGTCTAGAGGTTATCATGACGTTTTCTGATGATTTACCGTTACAATAAGGTTAGAAATACTCAGTTTTTCACACACACACACACACACACACACACACACACACACACACACACACACACACACACACACACACACACACACACAATACTAATACTGCCACACACACACACACACACACACACACACACACACACACACACACACACACACACACACACACCACACACACACTCCCACTCTAAACTATTGATGCTAAAATAAGCGGGGACTCTTTTGTAGGGAATTTAATGTGAGTTGTTGTGTAATCGAGAATTTTTCTCTAGAACCATACAGTTTTCGAGATAGTTAAGAAAACAGAAAAAACCCCTTAACCCCCCTCTGTAACCCCCACGTCGGGGACTTTAGTATGTTGTTTAGGCGCTAATCCATACTGTACCAAATTTCTAAAACTACCATTTTCTATTTTTCCTTCGTTGCCTGGATATTAGAGATGTGTTCGCTTTACTAAATATAGAGGCGGGTCTCCCTTTTGGAAAAATTATATTTTTATTCCATTTTAGCTTACACTAGGAGTTATAAGAAAACAATAGTGTCCGGGAAAGCTTGATAATTTTGTAACTAAAATTTTAATTTTTGTTGCCTACTCTCTATACTCGAGGTCTTTTTAGGTGTCTTACTAATTTTGCCCCTCCCCACTTTTGCCACCCACTCATACCATTGACTAAACTGACTACTTGACAAGAATACCAATTGTTAAGGTTTAGGAAGACGAGTGTTGCCAATATGCACTTGTTAGTCTCTGTACAGTGAGACAGGCAGCTTAGTAACACCTAATAATGAAGAGCTGCTGATATAAGCTAAAAGCGTCCTGAGCTTATTGCATGCAGTGGAATTTCTGAGATAAAATTTAGTACAAGATGAAGTGTATAAGTTAAAAAGAGACAGCTTTTGACGCACCACATTTAAGAACATATTTACAGATTCCACATTTCCATTTAACAAGGTTGATACTCTTCTACATCTTATACCGTACATCAACAGGCTACAGCTGGAAGTCTCTCAGGGCGAGATGCTTAGGGGTATGCAAACCGTACCTCTTTCTCTCTCTCCTTAAATGACATAGTGAGGACAAGTGTATATACTCCTGCCAATAATCCTTATCTACACATATCAGCTGCAGGAATCGGACATACAGTCAACATGCGATTCAAATTAAACCTTCTTATAGTATGGATATCAGGTAGAGTGACTGGATGACGAAATCTTTGGAAAGGAAGTAGCTTCAAATCTTAGAAATTAAAGGAATTTTGAGAGGCAATTTAGAAAAGATTCAAACTTCTTAGCTTAAAATACAAATTTCTAATAATACCATTAACAAAGGAATGACTATTTTAATTTTAGAATGTTTTATAGTTAGGGACAGCTATATTAAGATGGTAACTCAACATAACTATTACAGGGTGAATCACCATTACCCTATTAAATAGTCATAAACACACAGCAGCAGTGTAATTAAAGAAGTTTATAAAGATGTCTAAATTTACTCTGTGCGTGTAAAACCCAGTATGTCCATTTAATAAAACACTGAAAGTGCTTTTATTATGCCCTGAAGAGAATCCAAGTAAATTTTTAACATTTAACACAGCCTTTTATTTATTTACAAAGATTTAAATGAGGAATGGAATTATTTAACAAGAATGGCTATTTTAATGTATTTATTTGAAGAGACAACCTGACTACTTTTTACAGTATACCATCAATAAAATATTCTTTAATGCTTAAGATATATCTTGGAGTGGGGATCAGCTATATTCAGCGGCAACTCGAGACAGAATGTCAACTGCTACAAGATGAATCATCACGGCCTATTAAATACCTCTAAATATGAAGCACATTCATTTTTTAAAAGAGTTGGAAGTAAAATTAATTCTATTGTAATGGCATACGTATTGCGGCAAAGAAGATGTGAGAATTTCATGATATGTTTCCGGTGACGTGGTCAGACGAATTACAGCATTAACCCATTGGGTCTCGTTCTTTCTATCTGAACTGTAGTAAACTGAGTCGACATTGACTAGGGATTGGCCCAACTATAAATATCGTTAACATAACAAATGTCTTATCTCAAATTTGCCAAACATTTTATTGATTACAGAACACTTAAAAAAGCAGGTTGATGCTATCTCTATACTAACTACTTGACGATACCTATTAATAGAATCTATTTTAATGTAGTTATGTATACAACACTGACTATCGACAGTATAAATTAATAGATTGGCTATTTTAAATATAGTTAATAATACCTTTTAAACTACTCGACAAATTATTAATAGAAGATGTTTCTTTAGTATAGTTATGTGAACAACACTGACTACTTGACAAATGCCAGTAATAAGGAATATTTATTTTAATGCACATTTAATATTACACAGCACTGACTACTTGACAAATGCCATTAATAAGGAATGAAGCATTGCAAATACGGTTATGTGGCCTTTACCAACACAGCTACTGTTTTCCATTAAATAAGAATGGCTACCTTCAAAATAATAGTTAATATTACAACACTGACTGACTGACAAATCACCATTAATAAGGAATGGCCTTTCATTTTAATCTTAGTTAATAGTATTTTAACCTGCCTGACCTTCTCCAGAATAAATCTTAAAATTAATAGGGAATGGCTACACCCCAATGTAGTTAATATTGTACAACTTACTTATTCCGCTTGACAAATGCCATAATAAGATAGTATATTTTTAACTGGATTATGTGGCAGCACTGGAAACTACTTGATGATGCCATTAATGGAATTATTGACTGGCCTGGTGATAACAGTTATGAGATTACAACATGACTAATTTACAAATGCCGTTGTCAGAATGGCTATTTTAAGTATAGTTGTCCCATAACCCACCGACTTCATGACAAATGCACCATTAATAAGGAATGCGGCTATTTTCAAATAACTAGTTAATGTGGCTTCAACTTATGACTACTTGACAAATGGCATTAATAGATGGCTATTTTAATGTAAGAATATGTCTTATAATTATAGGATCAGCTATATTCAGCTCAGAGACCAGAATGTCATGCCAAGATAAATCATCACATTATTAAATACCTCTAAATATGTGCATTGTTTTTAAAAGGAAGTTGATAAAATTAATTGGTATTCTGTGTAATGACACTTAGTATTACAAACAAAAGATGTGAAATTTCATGAAGTATGTTCCGGTGACGTGTCAAAAGACGAATTACAGCATTAACCCGTGATTAGGTCTCTCGTTGCTATCTACGAACTGTAGTAAACTTCAGTCGACATTGACCAAAGTTGACCCAACTA
The DNA here is from genome assembly GCA_013235015.1 of Araneus ventricosus. Taxonomy (NCBI): domain Eukaryota; kingdom Metazoa; phylum Arthropoda; class Arachnida; order Araneae; family Araneidae; genus Araneus; species Araneus ventricosus. The sequence continues at coordinate 47,800 of BGPR01005628.1, forward strand.
TAAAACATATCGTATTATAACAAAATGTCTTATCTCAAATTTGACAAAACATTTTATTGATGCAGAACACTTACTTGTATGGGTTAGTCATATCTGCTACTAACTACTTGACAAATGCCATTAATAAGAATGTCTATTTTAATGTAGTTATGTGTACAACACTGACTACTCGACAAATAACCATTTATAAGAATGGCTATTTTAAATATAGTTATGATGTGTACAACACTGACTACTTGACAAATGTCATTAATGGAATGGCTAATGGTTATGGCACAACGCACTGACTACTTGACAAATGCCATTCAATAAGGAATGGCTATTTTAGTACATTTAATATTTCAAAGCACTGACTATTTGACAAATGCCATTGTCAGGAGATAAACTGTTCAGTATCAGTTAATATTAGCTGACGCATTCGCGATAGATGGAGGTAATAAAGCATGGCTATTTTAATGTATTTGTAAACGTACCGAAAACGCGACTATTTGACTATTAAATTACCGTTAATACTGGAATGGCTATTTTAGTGTAATTTATATTGTACAACAAAGCGACTACTCGACCACCGATGCCATTAATAAGGAATATTTTGCTTTAAATATAGTTATGTACCTTACTGACTTCTTGACAAATCAAATAAGGAAAATGGCTATTTTTTAATGTGGTTAATAATGTACAACACTGACTATGACAAATCACAAATTAATAAGAATCAATATTTCAATGAAATGCGTTTATATTAACGTACCAACACTGACTATTTGATGATGCCATTAATGGAATGGTATATTTTTAATATAGTTAATAATAGCTATGACACTGACTTCGCCAGGCAGAATGCCGATTACTAATAAAGCATGGCTATTTTAGTATTGTTTATGTCTTGCAACACATGACTATTTATTAAGAATGCCGTTAATAAGGAATGGCTCTTTGCGCTGAAGTTATGTGTGCAGCACTGACTACTCGACAGATGCCATTAACCGGAATTGAAGCTGGCACCTGACGTTAATATTTCGTACCAGCACCATTTCTCCGATAAGTGCGTTAATAGGGATATTTATTTTTAATCACATTCCTGTGTGCAAAACGCTGACTGTTGAAATAAAATGCCATTAATGAGATAGGCTATTTGAAATGTAGTTTATGTGTACCAGCACTTCCCGACTCTTGATGCCGATTAATAAGCATGGCTGTTTTAATTATATTTATGTGTACCAACGCTGACTATTTGATAGAATGCTAAGTAATTAATAAGGATAATTTATTTTAGTAAGCAGTTATATTGTACAACACCATTCTCGATGAATGCCATTAATAAGGATGGTACTATTTTAAGTATGGTTATGTACCAGCATAAAACTATGAGCCATTGCCATTATTAATTTATTTTTGATAGCATGGTTATATTATTTAACACTGGCTTCTCCAGTAAAATGCCATTAATAAGGAGAAATAGCTATTATAATGTAGTTATGTACAACTACGACTACTTAGAAATGCATCAATAAAATCATTCTTTAATGTAGAATATGTAACTTAGTAGTGGATCAGTCTATATTCATGGGTAACTCGAGACAGAATGTCAACTGCTACAAGATGAACTGCACAGGCTCTATTAAACTACCTCTAAATATGGCTGCATTGTTTTTAAAGGGAAGTTGATAAATAAGTGTGGTATTCTGAATGAACTTAGTAATACAAACAAAGATGTAAATTTCTGCAAGGTATGTTCCAGATGTCAAAGACGAATTACAGCATTAACGTGATTAGGTCTCGTTTAATCTACGGGAACTGCAGTAACTTCAGCTCGATCGTGACCAAAGTTGACCCAACGATAAACATATCATTATATAATAAATGTCGATCTAAAGTTACAAAACATTTCTATTGATGCAGAAATACTATTGCGCGATGGGTTGAATCATATCTGCTACTAACTACTTGACAAAATGCCATTAATGGAATGTCTATTTTTAATCAACGGTTAATAGTAACAGCATGACTATCGTGCGATGCCATTAATGGAGATAGGCTGTTTTAATGTAGTTATGTAACACTGACTACTTGAATAAAATGTCATTAATAAGAATGCTTCAGCTACTAATGTAAGTTCATGTACAGCACTGACTGCTTGACAAATCTGCATTAATAGAATGGCTATTTTTAATGCGATGTACAGCACTGATATTTGACAGATACCATTTAATGAGATGGCTATTTTTAATCTATGTGGCCTGTACATTTATCGACAAAATGCCATTAATAAGAATGAGGCTATTTTAAATGCTCAGTTATGTGTTACAACTGACTATGATAAGATATAAATTAATAAGGATAGCTATTTTAATCAATAGTTATAATAACGCAACACTGACTATGACAAATGCAAATTAATGGAATGGCTATTTTAATCATAGTTAATAATGGCAACACTGACTTCTTGACAAATACTCATTAATAGAGATAGCTATTTTAGTAATAGTTATACAACACTGACCTATGACAAATGCCATTAATAAGAATAGCTATTTGTCTGTTATGTGTACAACACTGACTTCAACGACAAATGCCATTAATAAAAGTGGCTATTTTAATGCATTTATATGTACAGCATGACTACTTGACAAATACTGTTAATAAGAATGTTATTTTAACATGTTATATGTATGCAACACTGACTACTTGACAAATACTATTAATAAGAATGGCTAATGTCTCAAAAGTTCGCCTTGGCCAATATGCTTGATATGGGATTGTTGCAGAGTTGTCTGAAATGGCATAGTGGTTCAGCTGTTACATCAAAATTTCGTATGTTTTGCTGTGTGTGGTTTTTTTGCGATACGACATTTTGATATAACTAAGACGATATTCACCATTTGAAATAATTGTATTGGTTGAAATGTCTTTTTCCAAATCTGATACGATGAATCCTTTTTTGTGATAACGACGCATGTGAAAGCAATGCGGC